>JAGDQP010004325.1:48391-86082 GCA_022664845.1 Lepisma saccharinum
AGACAACCAACATGACAGTACAAATATGCGCCAAAACACGGCATACCAGGATATTCCCCCATTTGGATAAAGATAGTTAAGTCGTTGAGCATCATTTAGAAAACAACCTCATAGATAGGCAGAAATTCCATTCACGTTAAGCTCTAAGAAATAGGAATTAATGCAAAGAAAAGGAAAATAATAATATGGAAATTATGGTGGTATCGTCCTCATGCATTGCAACAAAACTTATCTTGTTCAAACACACGCACAGAGACACATAGAGAGACATAGAGAGATAGAGCATGGAAGAAGAGGGTAAAAAGTGGAAAAAGAGAGGAGAAAGGTAGGAAAGATGGGAAGGAAAATGTCGTAAGAGATGGAAATAAATGGCTTATGAATACACAGTCTCTCTCTTTGTCTGTCTGTCTGTCTGTCTCTCTCTCTCTCTCTCGCGTGTTTTTCTCCCTTTGTGATAGAAATCTCTTTCAGGAGCAATACCGAATATCATTTATAGCGTTTAAAGTCCTTCAAGAAAATATTCAGTTAGCTACGCGGAGAATCGAACCAAGAAGCTTAAAAATGAAAGTCTCACACCCTGTCCACCTTTACTTACGCAAAACATAACAAATGCGTTGTTAAATCAGCCATTAAACTCGCTACTGTCGGCGAGTTACTCCTGGTTCCATTTGATGTTTGGATTTTATTTACGTCCTTTAGACATCTATGGCTCAGGTCTCCCGGTTCCATAAAAAACATTTGATTTGTAGATAAAAATCAAGCAGAAATTAAACCACAATCTTGAGAACTTACTGTTGCACCAACATATCTGGTGTATTGAAAAGTAATCCATTATTTTGCCAATAGATGGCTTCAGTGATCTGTATCTCGCGTTGTATAAGTCCGATCGGGTTCAACGAGATGGCGTTCAAACGATGAGATTGCGTACTACAAACACTGTTCAGATAGTTATGATGAGTTGACTCAGTGTTGTGTGAGCGAGCGTCAAAATGGACACTAGCAAAGAGAAAATACGTTATATTTTACAGTTTTTCTTCGATAAAGGCGAAAACGCAAGCCAGGCGGCTGCAAATGTGAATAGTGTTTATGGTCCTGATACTGTAACAGCCAATCACGCGCAATTTTGGTTTCGTCGATTCCGTGCTGGTAATTTTGACGTCAAAGATGTACCACGCACTGGAAGGCCAAGTGTCGAAAATGTCGATAAAATCAAGGACATTGTCGCGTCCGACAGTCATGTAAGCACTGTTTCGATTGCCTAAGAGCTAAACATTGCACAAAAAACCGTGTGGAACCATTTGCATAAGGCTGGATACACAAAGAAGCTTGATGTATGGGTGCCACACGAGTTAACGCAAAAAAACCTCATGGACCGAATTTCCATCTGCGAATCGCTGCTGAATCGTAAGAAAAGCGACCCATTTCTGAAGCTTTTGGTGACTGGTGATGAAAAGTGGATCACTTACAACAACGTCACGCGAAAACGGTCGTGGTCGAAGGGCGGTGCGCCGACGTAAACGGTGCCCAAGCCAGGATTGACGGCCAGAAAGGTTTTGCTGTGTGTTTGGTGGGATTGGCAGGGAATTATCTACTATGAGCTGCTCCCCTACTGCCAAACCCTTAACTCGGAACTATACTGTCAACAACTGAACCGTCTGAATTCAGCAATCGCCCAGAAGGCCCAGCTTTGGCCAATAGGAGAGGCATTGTATTCCACCAGGACAACACCAGGCCACACACATCGATAGTGACTCGCCAGAAGCTCCGGTAGCTTGGTTGGGAGGTTCTTATGCATCCACCTTATAGTCCGGACCTGGCACCGAGTAATTACCATCTGTTCCTGTCCATGGCGAACACGTTTGCTGGTGAAAAATTCGCTTCAAGAGAGGCTTGTGAAAATCGACTGTCTCAATTTTTTGCCAATAGGGACAAAGGCTTCTATGAGAGAGGCATCATGATATTACATTCCAAATGGCAACACGTTATCGAACAAAACGGCGCATATGTGACCTAAATCGGATCATTCTAACTATGGTAAGTCAAGCCTTCAATGTCATGTAAAAATAATGGATTACTTTTTACTACACCAGATACATATATATCTCGGATTAATCCAGGATTAAAAGAGACATTTTGTAAATCTACGAAAATGTAGGAGTAAACATCGAGCAGTAGCCTAGAAGTGAGTTATTCGGACAGAATACAAGAGAAACTAGGCAAACACTTGTGATTTCTGGACGGAATTGTTAATTGATACTGTGGCACAATATATTTAAATTAAGCTATTTCGTTATCTGCACCTTGCCTGACCACTGCTGACACCCTATTGGCTGATTCACATGCTATGTTCCCTGTTCCCAAGAACAAGGCGCAATAATTTGCAATTCCAAGACGCAAATGTGTAAGCAGCTCGCTGGCGCAGTGGTAGAGAGCGTTGGACAGATAATCGTGAGATACCGAGCTTGGATTTTTTCCAGTTTTTAATTTATTACTAGCTTTTTTTGTATTTCTTATGAAACGATTAACTTTATCCTTTCTTCACCTCTAATTTTGTCTAACATTTGCACTTCGAGAAACGCCCACATCCTCGCGAAAAAAGGTTAGAGAAAGTCAGATTAGTAAGTTCTTATTACACACAGCGAAATTTTTCTTTTGTTCACTTCATATTTTTTTCTAACATATGAACTTCGAGAAACGCTCACGTCTTCGCGAAGAAAGGCTACAAAAAAGGAAGGTTAGCATTTTTTCTTATTACGCGCAACCAAGGTTTAATTTTCTTAACTTCTTATTTTCTAATAACATAAACACTTAAAGAAAAGCCCAATCTTCCCGTGAAAAGGTTAGTAAACGTCAGGTTAGAAATTGTTTTTCTTATTACGCATTACTTTAAGTCATTTTTTTCATAATACTTGATGAAAAGAGCAGAAATATAATGTGATTTATTTTGTTTTTTGCGAAAACTGACATTCAAAATTCCACTTCTCAAAGTACTCTACTTAGTACTGACTGAATTCTGATTAACAACTCGGAACATAAATATGCAATAGCCAAGAAATATCTGTTTTACCAAAGTGGTCAGTGTTGGTGCAGATAACGAAAATGCGAGCGAGAACCCTGATGGGTACTTTTACTAGCATAGACGCATTACTTCCCAGGTAACAATAATTGGTGCAGCAGACGTGTGCTTCGAAGAGTATCGGATGACATCACTACTTTGGTGATAATGTCTCAAAAGTCACGTGATCTGCGATGTATTCTGTAAGGTGCAGTAGACGTTTACAGAGGACGATTTGTGCACCATCATTCCTTCCACCTCGTTTACGTCGTTCTGAGGCGTCTAGTGATATTTGATACCCTCATAGGTAAGTGACTGTTTGACTTTAAGTAACATGTTTCCATGATTATGTGGGAAGTTCGAAAAGTGCATTTATCAGAAAAAAGAAAATGTGAAGAAAAATGTCTCGGCCAGGATTAGAACCCAGGACGCTCAGTTGGCAGACAGTCGCTCTATCCGTTACACCACAGAAGCTCTCTGTAGAGAGCATATTTATTTGCATAGCATTTATGCAAATAAAAGGAAAATGAATACTATGGACATCATTCAGGAAATATCATTATGCAATGCACGAAAACATGTCTTGCTCAATCACAGAGAGAAAGAGAGAGAGAGAAAGAAAGAAAAAATGGAACACGTATAAAGAGGGAAAAAGAGAGGAAGATAAGAGGAAACAGAGAAAGAAATATGGCGGAAGACATGGAAATATATGTAATTTTAACGCTTATATGAACACACCCTACCTCTCTCTCGCCTCCTTATGTTTTTCTCCCTTTGTTATATAAATATCTTTCAGAAGCAATCTAGAACATCATTTATAGCGTTTAATCCCTTCAAGAAAATACTCAGTTATCTACGTGGAGAATGGAACCGAGAACCTTGAGAATGAAAGTTTCACACCCTGTCCACCTTTACATACTCTGACCATAATAAATGTTTTGTTAAATCAGCCATTAAACTCGCTACTGTCAGCGAGTTACCCCAGGTTCCATTTGAAGTTTGGCTTTTATTTACGGCCTTTAGGCATCTATGGCTCAGGCCTCCCGATTCCATAAAACACATTTGATCAGTAGATCAAGATCAAACAGGGATTAATCCACGATCATGAGAATTTATTGTTGCACCAACATATATCCCTATTATTGATATACTCTTACCTCGTGCTTTATTCACGCTTGAAATGTGGAGCATGTTCATTTTCCTAGGACTATAGAATCAATGCGGTTTTCCTTTATCGTATTTTTTATTCTTCTCATACTCTTTGCGTCTCAAAAGACAAGAAAGTAATTTTATATCGTACGCGCCGGGTAAAACCCTCTTGATCGGGACCAAACTTTGCATGCTGGTAGACCTTGACCTTCTTAGCATACATATGTAATCCTAGTTTGTGCAGACTACTGGTTTCGGAAATATGAGGGGCCAAAGTTGGTGTGTGCTCACACTAAACTGGTTTTGTTTCCAAAAAGTAAAAAATAATAAAATATTCAGTTTTGATTTTGACATCTGATAAGAACCATGTGTATATAAATGTGTACTGTATATATCCAACACACTGCACATAGACGAAAAGCAATACACACTATGACACGGTTCATTTAATTGGAAACATTTTGTTTCGTTCTTCTCTTGATCTTTTCTTCGGAAAATTAACAAAAACTTTTATATATCGTTTAGCCTGATCAGGACTAAACTTGCCATGGTGGCCACTTTAGTTTGCATGTGCAATACTATTTTGCGCAGACTACTGGTTCTTAGATATGATGGGTCACTGTTCCTATTTGGACTTAGTCAAATATCGGTATCCTGAAACAAAAACTCGACTGGACTGATCAAAATCTCCAGAAGCTAGGATCAGTAAGTAGCTGAAACATACTCTTGAATGAACATCATTCCGTGATGTTGCAAGATCTACATAATGGTTTATTGCGTCAACCTCTAAGCTGGACAGCGTGGGTTCTGTTTCCAGCCGGACCTTTTAGATTTTTTTTTTTAATTTTCCAAGATAACTACTTCTAGGAATGCCTAAAACATCACGAAAATGGGTTAGTTAAAGTCAGATACTATTTTCTCTAATACGCGAAAACATGGCAGTTTACTACGCATAACACGCTATAGTCACGTCATCACAATTTTATGTCAATACGGCATGTGATGAGACGCACGTAACGTTACGAAGAACATGCGCACAGTTGGTAACATTGTGGGGATAAACACAAAGTAAGGCCAACCACAAAACATGCGTTCAAACAAACACTGTCCCAAAGCTTGTTTCTATTACCAAACCAATAATAAAAAAATTGTCATGCAGAAAGAGATAGTTTTTATATAATCGCTTCCTCGCCACATGAAATACTACCGTTCTAAACCAATTCGTTCTAGAAAATTGGTTCAGCTGTAAAAGTTTTGTAGAGCTCGCTCGCTAAACCGAGGGTCTGGACGTCGTGTGTTCAGATCTACCTATAGCTTGTTTCATTTTAGCATGTTAGGACTCTTATATAATAGACTAGTAGTTTGTCATAATGCAATGAGTACTCGCAGACAATGTGTGGTTGAAGCACAAAACCATCTGCGTAGAGGTCTGGACTTGCGAGGTTGAACAATTTGGCTCCATAAAGTTGCTTATGAAAGAGTTAACAAAAGACGAAAGTAACTGAACTGAGGTAGACGATTAAGTTTCTTCATAGTGGGCTCTCTAGTAGCAATTCGTAGACAGAAACAGTTGCAATGAAAAGGCAGATGACGCTTGTGAAGCGCGGTAGGATAATAGGTCAGTCATAGGCTGGAAAGACGCACGAAGCAATAGCGATGGACACTGGTGTTAACATGAAGACTGTTAGAAAATACGAGGAAACTACTCTGTAGCTATTTTAAACATATTTGTAATCTTTTAAATATGTAAATTATTCAGGGGCGGATCCAGGCTGAATATTTGGGGTGGGGCGGTAATTTGAGTTCAAAACAAGGTAAGAGTATATTGATAAAAAAAAAGTCACACAAGTTTAGAAAAGGAAACGCAGTTATTCTGTAGAATTAACTTATTTAAAAATTTATACTGATGGATTACAAATAATAATAGTAATAATAAGAAGAAGATTGCTAATTCCTTCTTAATCAAGACCTTTTAATTCCTATTCATACGCTAGTTTTTATAACTTCCTTCTTTTCCTTGCTTTTTTCAATTGTACTTGAATGTAAAATGCACGACTAACCTATGTGAATTACAATTTTTGGAATAACTTAATATACCTATTAACAAATGCAATACAAACACGCTTAATTCACAACTAAAAGTATATGTAATTGATATACATTAAGTATATGTAAGCGATACTAATGCTTGATTAATTTGTACGACAGATTTAGTTGTAAACACAAAATAAAGAGTCGTGAATAAATAAAGGAAATGCACAAAGGAATCAGTTCCGGTCTCACGACACTTTACAAAATAAATTCCAGCTTGCGTTGTCGCAAAGCAGCTAATTTATCTACCAGTTTTTCAACATCGATATTGATTTCAGGATGAACATATATGAGAGCTAGGCCAGTCAATAGATCCTGACACATCCGACTTCGAGCCCAGGTTTTCAACAAACGAAGCGTAGAGACAGTTTTCTCTGCCGTGGCAATGCTCACAGCTAAAGTGGTGAGCATGTGAACGGTAAGATGAATAAGAGAATATTGTTCAGAGCCACAAATGAGGAGTGCGTCCAAAGAGTTATTTATTTCCCTACTTTTCTTCTCTAGCACGGCGAAACGAAGCCATATTCAACCTCTCCAGCAAATTCCCTCATGGATTTGTTCGTGAAAGGTGACAAAAAGTCAAATATTTCCTTCTGTCTCTCCGTATTTATTTCCTGATGAAACTGAATGTTCTCTGGAAGTAACGATAATAAGCTAACGCATTTTAAATTTTATTTCGAGAATCTACAATTGATATCTGCCAGGATGTTATCAAGCACAGGAATGTACACAGAACGTCTATAATACTCCTCGGGAGAGTCGGCTGGCACGTTACTTCGGATGTTTTGTCTTGAACACTGGCGCTTCACTGAGATTTCCATGGTCGAATCAATTGTTAGCATCATTTTTATCATTACTTGGAAAAGAGTACCGTATTCCATTTCTGTATTTTCGCGCTTACGAGTTAATGCATTGCGTACACATTAGATTATCGTTTCTGCTTCGTGAATGATCAAGGTGTGTTTTAGTAATTCATTGACCAGAAGAGAAAACAAGGAAGATATTTCTGCAAAAGTCAGAAGTCCTATGACAAATTCTGGTGATTCAATGGAATTCAAGTTCATCAGTTCAGTTTTTGCTGACATTGCTTTTTCAGGACATAAGTACGTTCAGCAGACTGATCGAAGAAAGCTACAATTTCTTTCACTACTCCCACAAAATTTCTTATTATATCCACTTTGTATGCAGCACTAAGGGTTAAATTGAAACTGTTATTGAAGCACGGGCAATGAATAGGATTTTTGAACACTCTTTTTTTGAAGAATTCCCATCCAGCACCACGCAATTTGGAAACCATAGTGGAGCATTTATCAGTAGCAATACCGACACCATTCATTGGGCTCAGTAAGTCATCATACACGTATCCATGAGCGCCCAGAAACCCTACAAATGACTCAAAAAGTTTTCCATCATACCCATATCCCAGCGAGATGCTGGGCTGGGCGATCTGACCTATATCTGTCGTCTCATCAAATATTATTGCATAAATTACTCTTACTAACTCTGTGCACAATTTCCTCTTGAATTAAGGATCTATAGGCACGAATTAAATAATTCTGATTAGTCTTGATTATGTAAGTTGCATTACTTGGTGCCGACTGAAGTTGCTCGTTTAACACGCCAAGGGAAGTAATTTTTTGCTATGTATTGCTTCATTTGACTCTTGTAACGTAAAAAAAGTAAGGTCTAACTATTTTAGGTTTAATTTTAAATTCATAGTACAAAGTTGAAAAATTAATAGCTTTAACTCCGGGATGTTTTATATTTTATTTTTAAAATAAAAAAAAAATCATATTCTGGGGGGGGGGACATCGCCCCGATCGCCTCCCTGGATGCGCCCCTGAAACTATCTGGTTTATACAAGATTATTTTTGTCAACTATTACTGTATGACTCCGTGCTTTATAGGCATTTTAGCTGTTCATGGCATGAAAATTAATATTATATTATTATTTTATAATAATAATAATACTATATATATTATATATATATCCATATATATATATATATGGATAGATAGATCAGTGGCTATATCCTTAATAATTTTTAACCGAGTTTTTACCATGAATTCAGTTATTAAAGGTGTCACTGCTTTTGAGCACTACAATTCATAGCATCTTCTGTTAGTAGATTTAGGAATATATTTTACGCCTAGGACTATTTCTGCAACTTTTCGAATTTAAGATAAGATAAAATAATTATATAAGCATTTATAGTCTCGTCGAATTTCACTCACAAAACTTATTCTCTTCGAGAGCTTACTCGTAATGTAAGAAATTAGCAGGAAATAAATACAATGGAAAATGCCAACGAAATAATCAAGCCTCTGCGTATTCAAAAATAAACAATACAATCTCAGGGAAGACTCTTAATTGGAAAACTTTAACGTCGTTGTCCAGAAGCATATTCACTCTTTATTAATAAGGTCGTTATTCTCTGTTAATCATTTATTAAAACACAGTTGTATAAAACGCTTCACTTCAAACGTTAAAACAGATTTATATCTCCTTTGCCACCTATTCGGGAAATATTACAAGTATAATTTTTGTCACATAGTCATTCTATGCATGCATTATGTCTATTACTTTACTTTACGTAATTTATGAATGATAAGATATTTTGAGTTGTCGATGTATGGGCTACTAAACATGGATATGGTAGCGAAGTTGATTTTCTTTGCATTCTGTTTCAAGATCTAATTTAAATGGTTAATATGCTATTGAAAAAATCATTAATAAGGAGGGAAAACTCTTTTTTTTCTTAAATTCATTAATAAGATTTGAACTCAAGACTCCACACTATGGAGTCAAGAACGTACACCAATAATCCACGAACGATTGCCTTTTATAGTGATGAATAAGACAAGGATCAATGGAACTTATCTACTAGTATAATATTATTCTTGTTTCTTAACAAAAATACTTCATGCTTTTATTTTTTCTTATAGCAGTAAGGGAGAGGATGCTTACCCGCAGACAACCTGCATTTAATTATTTGACAGTACGTCTACCAATTGCAAAGTCTTTGAAGTGCATACAAATATCAATGAATAATTTTAAACGTAAAACTATAAGGCATTTTTGCTATATTAAAACTCTGGTTTAACGGGTAGAGCGACTTTCTGCCAAATGAGTGACTGGGTTTCGAAGTTCGTGTGGGGCGTTTTTTTTTTCTCTTCACTCATACAGTTTCGTAGGTTTACGAAATCTCTTGTTTAATCCTGGATTAATCCGGAATATATGTTGGTGCGACAGCATGTTCTCATGATTGCGGATTAATCCCTGCATGACCTTGATCTACACATCAAATGAGCCTGAGCTGGAACTGGCTGGCCTGAGCCATACATGCTTACAGCCCGTAAATAAAATTCAAACGTCAAATGGAACCGGGGGTAACTCGCTAACAGTGGCGAATTTTAGGGCTGATTTAACAAGACATTTGCTATGATCTGTGTAGCTAAGTGGACAACGTGAGACTCTCATTCTCATGATTCTCGGTTCGATTCCTCGCCTAGATTTTCAATTATTTTTTAAGGAATCAAGTGTTATAAATGATGTTCGCGATTGGTCCTGAAAGACATTTATTCCATCAAGGGTGAAAAACACAAGGCAAAGGAAGGGGGCAGGGAGGAGAGACACAGAATGAGTATTCATCAACGTTAAAAAAATTCATTTATCTCCATATCTTCCTCCATTCTCCCTATTCCCTTCTTTTCTCCTCTCTTTTTCTCTCTTTCCCCGTCTTCTTCCATGCTTTCTCTCTCTCTCTCTCTCTCTCTCTCTCTCTCTCTATTTCTTTTTTCTTCTCTATCTCTCTGTGTTTTTTTTTAACAAAACAAGTTTTGTTGCATTGCAAAATGACGATTCCTGCATCATGTACATAATCTGTGGCGGCGTAAGGCAATCTAGGTCCCGGGGCAAGCGAATTTGATTGATGCCCTTTTGCGAACACAAACGTGAGCGTGGACTTCTACTCTAGGCCATATTCTACTTCCTAGTTATTCCGAGCCCGTCGCTAAACGGGAACTCGCGAGGGACTCAATAGCCTAGGCGGAGTGCCTCCCGTTGACTCGCTATAATCTGTGCATGGCAATTAATATTGAGATTGTGAGGAGTCATGCTTTTCAACCATCCGACTACAGGCAAGCGCACAAATAAGAGTCCTGAAACGGCATAGTGTGCCTACATTCTTGTGTGAGACCCCCCCCCTAATAATTTATATAAAACCACCCTTTGGAATTAGTAATGTTAGTGTCTATGAAATTATCTACCGAAGCTTTTGGCATATGCATCGGTAACCTAAATTTTCTTATTTTGTGTAAATACTTTTGGAACAGCCTGTAACTACCAAAGACATTCTAAATACAAAAGACTTGTTTGAGAAGTATAAACCAAAGACTTCTTTACTGAATATATAGAAATTAATTTACCAAAATATGCAAAACCTCTATGGGAGGCAGTCTAGTTATATTGTAACGTGTATGTCATGTAGCTATATAAATAGCGCAAGCTGTACTTAAAATCAGTTCTGTTGGAACTCTGGAAGTGGAAGGAGCTCCAAATAAAGGTGCTAAAGAGAACCTTATTTGCTTGTTTTATTTGTTTTCCTGTATTTCCTCTTGTTTACATTGTCCTTTACATACATCTACCACTCCTGCACACCAGCTCCCACTCCACCCCATTTCACTACATCGTTACTACTGTAAACCAGATCTTCATTTCTCCGCTATCTTTCATTTACACAGGGTGCGGGTTGTTACAATTCAACACTTTCTCATATTATGCACAGCTCCTTGGTCAGAGGTTTTCGAGATTTTAAATAAACTATTCACCCAACCAGATAGAGCTAGTTGCGAAGAGCAGCAACCTGATATTATGTGAAAAACTGCTTTTCTTGAACTGGTCCGGTTTCTGTTATCAATCCTTCAAATAATTCTTTAAATACGAAAGTCTTGTGTAAAGAATGCTCTACCAAGTTATGTTGCTTCATTTTATTCATCTCCAACATCCCTCTTCAAAACATTATTTATCTCCAAACACTCATCTTCTAAGTAATATTTATCTCCAGTATTCCACTTATAAATATTATTTATATCCAACATATCATTTCTAAATATTATTCATCTCCAACATTCCTATTATAAACATTATAAATCTCCAACATTAATCTTCCAAACATTATTTATCTCCAACATTCCTCTTCTAAACTTTATTTAACTCCAACATTCCTCTTCTAAACTTTATTTAACTCCAACATTCCTCTTTTAAACATTATTTAACTTCAGTATTCCTCTTCTAAACATTAATTATCTAAAACATTCCTCTTCTAACCATTAGTTGTCTCCAATATTCCTCTTTTTAACGTTATTTATCTCCAACAATCCACTTATAAATATTATTTATATCCAACATTCCTATTCTAAACATTACTCATCTCCAAAATTTTTCTTCTAAACATTATTCATCTCCAACATTCCTTTTCCAAACATTATTAATCTCCAACATTCATCTTCAAAACATCATTTATCTTCAACATTCCTCTTCTAACCATTATCTATTTCAAATAATTCTCTTTTAAATGTTGTTTATCTCCAACATTCCGCTTATAAATATTATTTTTTCCAACGTTTCTATTCTAAACATTATTCATCTTCAACATTCCTATTCTGAACATTATTAAACCCCAACATAACTATCCTTAACATTATTTATTTTCAACGTTCCTCTCCTAAATGTTATTAATCTTCAACATTCCTCTTTTAAACACTGTTTATCTCCAACATTTCACTTCTAAATTATTTATCTCCAACATTCCGATTCTAAACATTATTTAACTCTAACACTCCTCTTCTGAACATTAATTATCTGCAACATTATTCTCCTAAACATTATTTAGCTGAAATATTCCTCTTCTAAACATTATTTATGCTCAACGTTGCTCTTCTAAATATTATTTATCTACAACACTCCACTTCTAAATGTTTGTTATATCCAACATTCCTATTCTAAACATTACTCATCTCCAAAAATTTTCTTCTAAACATTATTCGTCTCCAACATTTCTTTTCTAAACATTATTTATCTCCAAAATTCCTCTTTAAAACATTGATTATCTCCAACATTCCCCTTCTACATTATTTATCTCCAACATTCCTCTTGTAAATATTATTTGTCTCAAACATTCCTCTTACAAACATTATTTATCTCCAACATTCCTCTTCAAAACGTTATTTATCCCCAACATTTTCTTCTAAACATTATTTGTGCTCAACGTTTCTTTTCTAAACATTATTAATCTCCAACATTCCTATTCTAAATATTGTTTATCTCCAACATTCCTTTTTATACATTATTTATCTCCAACATTCCTCTTCTAAACATTATTAATCACCAATATTTCTATTCTAAGCATTATTTATCTTCAACATTCCTCTTCTAAATATTGATTATTTCCAACATTCATCTTCTAAATATTATTTATCTTCAACATTCCTCTTCTAAATATTATTAATGTCCAACAATCCTCTTCTAAACTTTAGTAATCTCTAACATTCCTTCTCTAGATATTATTCATCCCCAATATTCCTCTTTTAAAAGTTATTTACTTCCAACATTCCTCTTCTAAACGTTATCTCTAACATTCCACTTTTAAACAATACTTATGCTCAACGTTCCTCTTCCAAACATTATTTATCTCCAACATTCATATTCAAACATTATTTATCTCCAACATTCATATTTAAACATTATTTATCTCCAACATTCCTCTTCTAAATATTCATCTCCAACATACTTCTTCTAAACATTATTTATCCTCAGCATTCCTCTTCTAAACGTTAGTTATCTCTAACATTCCTTCTCTAGACATTATTTATCTCCAACATTCCCCTTTTAAACGTTATTTATCTCCAACATTTTTCTTCTAAACATTATTTCCCCCCATTATTACATCATTACATGACTCAGCTTTTTTCTTTATCATGCTCCGTATGTTTATAATCTTCTGGTTCATTTCATTGTGAAGTTCACATTTTCGCTTTCTACAAAAAGTCGCAAAACTCTGTTTATCGATCCACAATAATTATCTTGATCTTCTTTCCCTAATACTTTATTTCTTCTTTGCATTTCAGAACCTCATTTATTGTGCTTTCTACATCCTCTTTTCTAACTTTTCTCTTAAAATTTTAATATTTATATTCATTTACATCTCACTAAGTTTAATTTAAATTTATGATGTGCTGATTTCCTCGACTAAGACATTGTATCATCTGTATCATCTGCAAACCTCGCCTTTTCAATGTCCTGTATCACCAAATAAAATACTGCTGGGTAAAAATAAGTTCTGCCTCAAATGTTTTTTTCATAAAATTCTGTGTTTCTACTTTCAGTGCCATGGATGACGAGGTTGAACCAGACTCGAACTGCGTGTGTGCAGTTTTCAACATCTCAGCCATTCTCGATGCCAGCCAGGAGGAGCCAATTAGCCAGACTGCCACTGAGATTGACATCACTTGCGACATGGAAGGATACGAGATATGCAGCAAGATAGCTGTGGTAAGTGCTTTGAACAACCAAAATACATAATAACATTGAAGATCTTGCTGCACAAAACGGTCCAAAAATGACAATTTTACCGGAGAAACAAAAACTTTCTTTTGCCTGTTTCTTGACGCAAATCAGTGAAGAATTAAGTCGTTTTTAACAATAGGAAGCTTGTTTGAAATATAATATCATATGACTGATTTTTTACTCAAAAGTGCAGCATACTTTAAAATGCGATCTTGCAAAACAGAAATGGACTTCACTGTTTTGGCTGCGGGTTTTTTAAATAAGGGTATTTTATCAAGCCATTTTGATGTTTTGGTGTACTGATCCAAAACATCAAAATAAAAAAAACATCATAATGACATATATTCTTTATTGAACGCATGTTTATACATCTAGTCGTCTATAATGACTTATCTGTAAAATCTACTTTATCTCTATTTTAAATTCATTATAGAGGCTTATTACATTGCATTGACCAGACATTTTTGTATTTAGATCAAAAATATAATTAGCCGAATCTAAAAAAAATATATTTCTGAGATTTAAGAGAAGAGAGACGAAAGATAACAATTAAGTATTATTCGAAAGAAATGAAGAACACGTAATATTATACGATGTAGAGCGAGAGGTAATTTAAAAGTAGGGAACAATGAAGGATTAGATCCAAAGAACAAGTAGGTTTTGTTTAAAATCAGTTATACATACAGTATCGCTGTAAAATAAAGCAAGTACGAGCAGAAGTGTATATATTTTTTATGTTTACCTGTTGCCAAGAGCTACATTCAAAGAAAAATTCGATTACACAAGAGAAAATGTAATGCTATGCTTTTGAATGTTTTATTTCAGTTCTTGCAGCTTTTATGAAATGATTTAGCTGGTTCTTACAATCTCATTTTTTAATTATCTCATCCCGAGAAAGAAATTGACAAAGAATCGAATTCGGCAATACTTTTTAATGCTTCTGTATTATTTGACCAATATTCTCTATTTTATCTAGATATGGGGCATGTCCAAGTGATTGTCAAAACAGCACTGGAAAGATTACTAGCCAGTTACATACGTACACCCTATTCCAAAAAGGTTGACCGCATTGATTAGGCTGTTTTGAGCTGAAAGCCCTGGGAGGAAGGATGAACCTTCGCAAGTGGGAAAAAATTGTGCAAATATGTTTTTCTCTTTTAAGTGCAATAATACATGTTGAAATGTTACTAAGTGTAGAAAAAAGTTATATTCATTGAAATACGTTATGATATAGTATTTCTAAACTATGCATGCATATCATCACGTGATGGTTTTGTGACCTACGTTTTCATACGTAATAGAACACCTCCAATGAAAGCAAAGACAGCAGACATTATGTTTTGCATTCATGTACAATGAACAAGACAAAGAAAAGAGAAACAACAGTATTCGCAACGGATATCATTTCCATTCTCTTGGACACCGTAAATTCTGTCATGTTTCTTCAGATGAATTCTTTCATAAAGAAGTTGATACACGTTTTCATGTGAGCTAAGTGGTAGAGCGCGTGGCTTCTAATCGTGAGGTCGTGGATTCGAATCCCATTCCGAAAAATTTATTTTTATGTAATAATATATTCCTCAAAGAGTAAATAATTAGATAAAACACTAATATTCAGTTTTATATGTATCCATACAAGCAATTTAGAACATTAGTAATTATTATGTTTAAAATATAACAGCAGAGATGGGGGGTATTGATAGAACGTCGGTGTATTATATGTGAATGTTAAATACAAATTAATTAAATTGTGTAATAACATTAAATAATTGCCTGTAGTGTATTTGTCTGCAGCTATTTGCCATACGGTAGTTACGTCTCCATATTCTAAATTACCTTCTAGAAATAATCAAAGGCTGTCAAAAGAAAATAAGGTTAGAAGGGGGAAATATCCAAATTCGGATCATCGTTGCAGACCGGAACTTCAATATCCCCAAACTTCACGATCTCCACGAACGGCGAGGACACAAATCTGTACTTTAGTTTCTTTCCGTAGGTTTTAAGTTCAGTACTCTGAAATGCTTTCTTCAGATGGAAGTGGATCTCTCTCTGGCTTGGTTCCACATTTTATACTTTGTTCTCTGATGAAGGAAAGTTACTATTGTCTTATTAACTAGAAGGAAAAAAATGCTTGCCTTGACGAGGGCTCGATCCTATGTCTGTATGGCATTAGTTTAGAAATCAAAAGGTTTAACCATGAGCTACTTTTACAACTGAAAAAGCAATGCCAAGTATACAATTTTATATATAAGCAATACTACACGAACGTGGAATCGAGCCCTGGTGAAATTAAGTATTTTTTTCTATTAGTTCATAAGATAATAATAACTTATCTTCCTCAGACGACAAAGGTATAGGATCTGCAACCAAGAGAGAGAGAAAAATAGTATTTCAGACCCATGGAATGAAATTCAGTCTTCTTTACTGAAGAACAGTTTAGTATCTTAATGGCTCATCGTTCGTGGGGATCAAGAACTTTGGGAATAGTGAATTTGCTGTCTGGCACATTGATCCACCTTTGGATATAACAGCATTTACTTAATCTGTGTTTAACGTTCATATATAATATACCGACTTTCTGTCAACACCCACCACCTCTGTGATGTTATATTTTATACATAGTAATTACTTATGTCCTGAAATGCTTGTATGAATACATATAAGAACTGATTATTATTATTTTATCTACTTATTCATGTTTTGAGAAATATATAATTACATAAAAATATTTTTTCTAGAAGGGGATTCGAACCTATGACCTCATGTTTAGAAGACACACGCTCTACCACTGAGCTAACATGAAAACATGTATCAACTTCTTTATGAAAAAAAAATCATCTGAAGAAACATAACAGAATTTTCGGTGTCCAAGAGAATGGCATTGATATTCGTTGCAAATACTGTTGTTTCTCTCTCCTTTGTCTTGTTTATTGTACTATGAATGTAAGACATAATGTCTGCTGTCTTTTCTTTCATTGGAGATGTTCATTTACGTAGGAAAACATAGGTGACAAAACCATCACGTGATGAGATGTATGCATAGTTTATAAATACTGTATCATTACGTATTTCAATGGATATAACTTTTTTCTACACTTAGTAACATTCCAACATGTCTTATTGCACTTAAAAGAAGAAAAACATATTTCCAACTTTTTTACCAATTGCGAAGGTTCACCCTACGTTTTAGGGCTTGAACCGGGCATCCTTGGTTTACTGTTTCCGAAGATACCCGAAGTTGCACTTAGAGAATATTCAGCTGAAAACAGCTTAATGAATGCGGTCAACCTTTTGGAATAGGATGGACATCTTGATTTGACGACATTCTGAACAGGTTCCTCGTTCATGGTTCGTAGCTCTGGGGTTGTCCAAATTAGTGATTAACCGGGCCTTAGATCGTGAGCAACTCCCTCCCCAAACACCGCCGCAGTCTCGTCACTCTTACAACAGATGTGACTAATATTCCATGACCAAAACGAAGCAGTACACCTGAGAGACTACATTAGAGAATCGATCAAACGTTCTCTTTCCGATGCTATGCAAACATTAAGTAACAATAACGAAAATGTGTACTTTTATTGACCCATCAAAAAGGACTGATACACAGAAAGTTACCACTTTCGGTATGATTAGAGCCGCATTCTGGGTCGATTTATGTTATGTTAGGTTGTTAGATTTTGGGATCTTGGCTTTTTTCATCAGTTAATAATAATAATAATAATAATAATAATAATAATGTTTGAATGTTTTTTTCGTGTTATGAACACCATGTAGGCCAATACAACACGTGTCGAAAATATTGCATAGTAACATATTTGCCTTCATTAACATTGTTAAAGTCGTTACAGTAAAATATAGAGCATACGTAGTCATAGAATATAGAAATATTTAAACATTACTTACAATAATTTTATAAAATCCGTTCTGAGTAATTAGATACAATCAGTATAACAACAGTATAAAATACACAACTTCAAGTAATAAAAAGCATAGAAGAGATAAGGATGATAAAAGTTGTATCAGCTAGTGTTTCAAAGTAGAATAGGCTTAAACATCATATTTCAAATAGATATTGCGTAAATTCTGAAAACATTTTTGATAAAAGAAATAACGGGTAAATATTATATGCTAGATTTATAGCCGTGTATCGTTAAAACTAAAAGTTGGTTAAACCTAAAAGATTATAATGAATATAAACTGCATAAGAAGTACAGTAGTTATAATACCGATGATTATGGCAACACTGAGTCTCATAATCTTATGTAACACCGATAATTATGGCAGCATTATCGCATAATCTTGTGTAATAGCGCACTCTATTATTATAGAGTATTACACAAGATTATGCGGGCAAACTGGTCACTAAGAAGCGCAGTGAAGGGTATGAACTAAGGTAAAGAGACCACATTCCTCAGGTTCCGTTCCTAACGAAGAGAAACGGCCACGCGAAGATGCTATCCCTCAAGGATGTGTGAAACAATCGACACGAAGTGAATTCCGTTCATATCGCTGAAAAAAGGTCGCTCAACAACGCACTCCTGCCACTGGTGTAAGAACAGTGTATGAGCTATTAGTTCCGGTCCTCCGAAGAGGAACTGTCACCCACGGCCCACAGGTTGAGATATGAGCTACTGGTTCCGATTATCCAAAGAGAAACGGTCGACCGCGGCCCACAGGTTGAGAGGATGTAGAAATACTGCACTGCAAATTGCTAACCTTGGAGAGAGGTCGTTTCCAGTGAGCTTTGCCTAGTTGGGAAGGTAAGATACCGGTATTCTCGATTAAGAAATATTTCGCACTCCCAGTTCCACTCCTGGCGAAAATAGCGGTAACTTGGAGAATCCCCAGTTGCTGAAAGAAAATTATTGATGAACAAAAATCAAGTAGTTAAAACAATTTCTTGCTTTATTTTCTGAAAATCGATACAACCACTATTTGAATCAATCTTGTGGTCTTCTGATCAGACGGTAGGTTACAGGTACCGTCGGGTCATTTGGTAGTATTGCATATATTATGATGGCTGTTGAATTACAATATTAAACAATTAACAAACTAGATATTAATTAAAGATAGAAATATGTTATTGCCTGTGAATTTACATTTATCATTAAACGAAATTAAAAGTTTTCTTTTAAGAGATGGTATAAGTATTAGTTCAAATTTCTGAAAGTTACAAACATGTGTGCCATCTCTACTCCTCTACAGTCACTATACTGCTGGTTGGTACAAACATGTATATAAGTACTAAGAGTGTGACTGTAAGAGTTTCACAACACTGTTATATAGTCATTTGAAAAGAAAATATGGAAAGAAAATAAAAACATATAATGCAGCTATAGCTTTGTCATTTATTCATATCTTGGTAGTAAGTATGAATCATTCTAATAGTTTTCTTTTTATCACTCTTAACCAAGAATTCATATTTTCTAAGAGTATGAGTAGACACATAAAATACATTTTTTTTTCAATAAACATCTTTTTGGATTCTTGAGTTAAGGTGTCAATATGTCCTTTAAATTTACCATTGATGTCAAAGTATAAGCCTAGGTCTTCGATTGATCGAACTTTGCATATTATACTATCGATTATTTTATAGGTATTTGGGAGATAATTCGTTTTTGGGTATACCTTTGTTTTATTCAAGTTTAATTTCAATTTGTTCTTATCACACAATATTGCTACCTTGTTAATGTCTTCTCGCATTCTAACAACGTCAGAATTACTTTTAATATAACCAAGTAATTTTAAATCATCAGCGTAAAGTAAAGCAGTAACATAATTTATCCTTGTACATAAGTCATTAATAAATATATAAGATTGGACCAAGGGGGGATCATTGCGGAATCCCATTTCCTATTTTGGCAGGGGTTGACAGGTTTTTATTGACTTTAATCTGAAATGTTCTGTCTTTCAGGAAAGATTCAAACCATCTTATATATAAAGGGAGAAACCCCATACTACTTAACTTATTAAGAAGAGTAGGATAGTTTTCAGAATCAAATGCCTTTGCAAAATCGAAGTATATAACTTCACATTGTGAGTTACTATTAATGTAACCTTATATCTGAATAGAAGGCTCGCATAGATTAGTAACTATGGACTTACATTGTAAAACCCTTGCTGGTTGTCATGAAACAGTTCTTTCAGGTTAAAATTTAATCGTTTAGCAATTATGACTTCGAAAATTCCCGTACATCCATTCAGGTCCGCTATAGGTCTATAATACCAGAGCATAGATATGTCACCAGATTTATAAATAGCTTGTTTCCAAATCTCCAGATAATGGCCTTGTTGCAAAGATATAATAATAATAATAGGAATAATAATTGTTTATTTATATTTCCAATGAGCTGAGGAGTTAGAAATTAAAATTTAACAATTGAAATGGACTAGAAAATATTTGGTAGATAAAAAAAATTCTCGTTAGCATTTTCTACTTTCTCGTTAGCATTTACTATGTCTTAAAGGAATTTTAATTATGGCATTCTTTAGATGTTTTGGGCTTAGACTAAGTCTCTTAGAATCTTTATTTTACTTTGTGGATGTTTGAAATTGCTTGTAGGTGTAAAATTGTGTTACTTGTTTTCAGGCTAACTCATTGGAAGATCTGTCCAATGTGATGCTTTTTGAGCTGGTCAAGGATACTGAAGAAGTTTTCGAGGTTAGAATTTAAAATATGTATAACTTTAATAAGCTTAATCAAATTCTTGTTAACTTTCATCTTAAAAACATGCTTTATGATTTTTAAGAAATTACAGTGTTCATCTAATTCTGATTCAATTAATTGTTGATTTAGCTTACTGGTTATCCAGAAATGTCCAATGTATTTTCCAGAACCAGGAACATTTTAAAGATTTCGTGTTAGAATGAACCTTAAATTTAATTATTAATATTTAAGAGAAGGTTTGGATGTGATTCCCCTATTCAAATGTAGCCCCTCCGTAGCGTTTAAAGATGTTGGTTCTCTACAATAGTTCTTCTGCGATTAGATTCTTTGTGGGTCAGATAAACTTATGATTTGAAACATTATCAGACAAAGAGGCGTGGTGGACCTCTCGCCCAGTCGGTTTTACTGGCTGCAATCAGCCCTGATAGCAGCCAACATCGTTGCTGCCTATGAGAAGTCCAACAGCAGCGCCAGAATGCTTCTTTTTTGGGAATTTTACTTCCCATTTGCGTAGGGGAATGGCGACTGTAGTAGTAGCGTCACTTGACAGAATCGTTGTGGATATTGCACATTTTCCCCATAGCTGGCTGATAGTAAGTCGTTGATTTTCTAGGACTGTACGATACGTAGTGTCACAGTTTTTTGCTTCCTATGATAAAAGGCTACGAGCACATTTTTCACTACTCTTTCATAAAAGGTTACGGAACCTTTTTTCAACGCCTATTTAACATAGCAGAATTTTCTCTAACCTTTTTTTGATCACATTTTCTAACATCCCTTACACAGGGGTGACAATTGTTTAATCTCTATAAAACATGGCTGAAATTACGAACGCAATTAACCCCTGTAAAAGGCTTAGAGCACATTTTGACCTAACCGAATATAGAGGTGACATAACATAGGAACCCCCCCTCTAGGCATCCCCTATTTGACAGCTGAAATTAGACAGGAACTACAACTACGAACCTAGCCCTTATGCCAATGCACGGTAGCAGAGACTACGAAGTTTTTCATCCCCTACACGGCACCGTAGCAGAGATGGACTACGAACCCCTATTCAACACAGCCCCTTTTTTCACCACCTATCTAACATAGCAGAAATTACAAAAGCTACGAACCAGCCCCTATATAACATAGCTCAAATTACAGGTCGTCTATATTATCTGACCTAACATAGCACCCCCTTCAGGCATCCCCTATTTAATATTGCATTTCGCGTTCGTAAAATGCTATGAACTTTTTTTTTTTTTTGCAATTTGGCCTGATATCTCAAAAACTGCTCAAAATATCGCAAAAATAATTGGAAAAATCTCCCCTTATAGAGCCCTTGTCGTTTCTGATCATAATCTATCTAAATCCAAAGTTTGGTGATGATCCCATAACATTTTGGCAATTAGCGCCATATCTCGAAAGCGGCTCAAAATATCGCAAAAATAAATCGAAAATCTCCCGTTATAAACCCTTTGTCGTTTCTCGTTATAATCTATAAATCCAAAGTTTGGTGATGATCCGATAAAATTTTGGCAATTAGCCCCATATTTCGAAAACGGCTCAAAATATCGCAAAAATAAATCTAAAAATCTCCCATCCTTAACACCTTGTCGTATCTATTTGGTCATGACCCGACAAAATTTAGGCAATAGGAACCATTAGCCAATGGTCAAAGGTTAAATATTTAACTCGGTATATCTCGTAAATGGCTAGACATATTGAGATTCTGTTTTAACATTTGGTATGAGGGCGTTGAATACATGTGAAAAAATTGGTGACCTCGAGGTCAAGGGTCAAATCTGAAGTCAGCTTACTAACTTCGCTCCCCGTGGTCGTAGAATAATGAAACTTATAATGCCATTTATCTTAGTTCCGGGAATGTTAAGTATGAAAATAACTTCTCTCTACCTATTGTCGCCTCCAAGATATGACAGTTTTAATTTGTCGAATTTTGACATTTTAGAGGCAGAATTGAGAAACTCGCAGAATATATGTTATTCATGTTGGTAATGCAGAATGTGACATTTGCTTCTTTCTACCTATGTTGCAACCAAGATATGGCGGTTTACGTTTTGCTTTTTTGGGCCCAGAACTACGAAACTCGCAAATTGTATGTTATTTGGGTTGTTAACGTTTTATTTTTCCAACATAGCAGAGATTACACCTTTGTCTGTAGCCAAATGCACAAAACTTTAAATGCATTTATTATTTCATAGCTGTAACTAGGCTGCAGGAATGCGGGATAATTGTAATAATTGATATATTCTCTCGCAGAACTTATGTAAGCAATTACACACACGAAATATTTTATTTGTTTTTTGACGACAAGCATATGTTTTGTATAGAATTCCCTAGATTATACAGACCGTCGTAGTGTTGGTGGAGGTATTAAATGTGTTATTTCACGCTATTGTTTCAAATTGTACTTTAATAACCAACCCTTATGATCCAGTGGTTATAGTTGTACTATATTTTTTTCTTTCGACAAATTGCGGTCTCCATAATTATTTGGTGAATGAGAATAATATGGGCGAATATTGCTTCAGGCGTATGGCGTATCAAGTTTTGCTTTTTTAGAGTTTTCACTGAACTCGTTTGGTGCCAGGACACATTAGTGTTGGTTGTAGTGAATAAAATACCAGAATGCATTATATAGTGACTAGCAAAAATTATTCGAACCCTGTAGTGTTTGTACAAAATATGTTATTTGTTACAGCCAACAATAAACAAAATATTAGCGTGTGAAACGTTTCCCATCTGCATTGGGTAAATAAGACAAACAAATACTATTTTAAGTAGAATTCAGTCTAATACGAAATGTTTGTTGCGTGAATGGCTAAATAAAATATACGAAACGTGTGTGAGATATTTTTCGAGCCCTGTTTTAGTGAGTATTTTGGGAACAGTTGTTGTTTTTACCATTAAAAGTACCACTTCGAAGAGATATTTTAGCATGTAATTTAGTCTTGCAACCGTAATATATCGTAGAAAAGAATTATTTTGGTAAAGAAGTGACAAATGTGAATACGCCGCCACGAAAGCAATTTTCTCAAATGAAAGTTGTGAATATTTTTGGTGTTTGAATATATATTGAGAAAAGTAACATTTTTAAGTAAAAACAACTGTAATGAAACATAAAACAACTGTTTTTGATGAAAGAGACATTTTTGAGGTGTTATTGAATAATACCATAATGGAGAGAGCTTGCTTAGACTTTCTTGGGAAGGAACTTACACATGTGTATATTAATTAAGGTTAATTAATTTAAAATGTTTGTATTTACACTTTGCGACCACATGAAGTCAATATTTAAGTATTTGTAGCATGTATGTCAAGGGGAAAAGAATAAATTTACACAATGGTCATGGAGGTCGAAAACTAACATTTAAAATACCTTTAGCATAATTTTAAGAAGGATCTAGCCTCTAAATTGTCATTCTGTATACAAGTTTTGGTAAAAAGACAAGCAGTGTTTTTGAATGAAACGAAAGCTAGAAAGGACTAAATGCTACTTAAAAAACAAACTGGCAAAATGTGGTCTGTTGCCCCCCATAATTTCATTTATACAACATATATTTCTCTTTAAGGTGAAATGTTTATTACTAAAATGCTTTTCAACTAGCAGCAACTCGCTTTTATAGTATTTGTGCATGTTTAAATAGAAATATTTCACTTCCTTTATGGAGCGAAAGGAAGGTATGAATACTTTGCAACTACACGAGAAACTACTTGTCGAATAATAGTTAATAACATTACCTAGTTTTTATAAACATACTTATGTATTTCCAAAACCAGCTTGATCATTAGCATAAATAGAATTAAAGCTGTTTAAGGAGCATTGGACTTTATGTAAAGTGTTCAGAGATAAACTGCAAAAGGCATATTTAAGTCAATTAATTTTAGCCCACCTATAGTACAGCTATGACATGTTGGGGTTCAGTAAAAAGCTTACCCCTCTCTAATTCTACAAACATGTTTAGTTCTATTGGTCGTTTGCCTTAATTATTATTCCCTTGAGAAATAAACAATTATCAAACCATTGAGCGTGTTCTATCGAGCCAGTCGTGTATACCGCCGCCACAATAATTTAATTAGTGAATTCCGTCTCAGGACGCTGTGGCTGTTTGTTTGAAACGTGGTCCTCTTTTTTAGGTATTAGGTGGGGTCGCACTTTCATTTCGCAAATATTATATTCTGGATTACCATTACCCGGCTATACACTACTATTTAACAAAATATTGCCAACATAGAGTCCCCTCTTAAGAATTGGCAATAAGGAATTTACTGTTTATGCACTCTCAGGGCACTGTCACCTTGTATCCATTGCCTAAGTTCTAATCCACAAAACATACATTTCACAATATTGGGCTTCGTTAAAAAAAGATAAAAAACATACTCTATGCTTTTTAGGTTTTGTAATGGGCACTTTTCCATTGTGGTTGTAATGATATGAGTTTTGGGAGTTCAAAATGTAAGATGTATTTTTGGCTCGGATGATATATTCTTGGCTCGGGTGATGCTCTTGGTTCGGAGAATGATGCTTGGGGAATTGTACCTTAGAGGGTAACTCAATTATTGTCTATTGGCGTGATTGGCTCTCTATGAGCAAGACTTTCTATCTGCTATCTGATTGGATATTGATTCTTGAACATGAATGTCCATGTGGCGTGAAGCGATGTGCTTCAGTTGTGTGAAATCACAGGTAGGTGGCACATTGATTTTTCATTGTGTGGTTTGTAAAACTGTAAATCGAAGTGGAAGGTGCATGTGAGTACATTTTCTTTGTGGAAAGATGGTGTGCGTTTATCCTCCTGTGTCAGTGGTTTGATGAGGGATATGAATGCCTGCAGTTCTTGTGGAATTATTTTTATTCCGTGTTTTTTTACGAGGCAGTCATTCTGGTCTTTCGTTTACGGCAATGCTTTTCTGGAGGGGCGGTATTAAGCTCTTGAAAAGTAAGTTCTCACATGAGCCTAAACTACGATTTTGTTAGCCGTAAGAAGGTGAGCAATAATTACTATCAAAATAGTTTTATTCTATGTGTTCACGTGTTGCCAATATTTGTGAATGAAGTGTACGAGATCTCTTGTGCTTTATAGAATGGTTTTTGATGCGTATTGAATTGAAGCTCACTTATGTTAATTTGTTTTCATTCAAAACAAATATTTTGAGAAAGTTCTCTTATGTATTTTTCTGTGAGTGCAAAGATGTGCGGGATTTAAGTTCTGATGTGATTTTTCAGCTATTACGATTCCGTAGTGAATTTATTTATTCAAAGTTAAATTACGTGTTTCTTTATTTGCATTTCACAGGGACAGCTTGTTTCAAGTTTTTGGAATGTTTTTTGTTTGATAGAAAATAAACTTTTTCATTCATTTTATCTTAATTCTCGTCTTCCGATTCTTTATTTCTACTTTTGAGAAAACGTACCTACTGTTTTAAATAAGCTTTATAAGCGTATTGAATGTCACATCAAACATCGCTTGGTAATTCAATGCAAGTTGGTTCGTATGCTGGGATAGAGATATCACGTACTTTAAAAGTGTGTGTTGGAAAACTAAGTGGTGTTTAATGAAACCTCAACGCTTCAGGTGTAACTGGTTTCATTACAAAACTATTTAATTAAATTAACTCACTGTTTAACTTTTTAATAATTTCTATGTGCGTAATTCTACAAATTAAATAATCCAATTCTACCCCTGGGTATAGAATTGGTAAACATTCTTGCGCTTTCTTTAGCTTTATAATTAACTGTTTTATGGTGTTTGTGTTTTAAAGTTGGGTCCAATTGGTCTATTATACCATCAAAATGTTTTACACAGTCTAACATGGTTATTATTGACCACAAAATAGAATGTCCCCTATTTTGCGTGCTTGAATATTAATATTTAGGGATTAATAATTTTGGTGCTTGTTCAATTTAGTAGGCTCTAAAATATAAATATTCCAAGTTGTTTAGGTGCTAGTTTTGAAATTAGCAATTGCGAAATACACAAGAAGATGAATTTCTAGAAGGTTAGGCAACACAATTGTGTAACGCCATAATGCTAAATTAATTTACTATTATACGCCCACCTATAAGTTTAACTGTAACCACCCCATAGTTAGAAGAAAGTAGTGTTAATATAATAACGTGTAATACCAACAACAGTAATTTTTAAATACAACAAATAACTATTCTTATTTGAAAGTTCTTTAGCAAACAATCTACAGTTATGACTGTTTATTATTTCCATAAACAGAAGAAAGCGCTTTTTACAGTGACAAGTAATTTCGAGTGTCCTACTGTTTTACGTTTAATTAAATTAAAAGAGAAGATAGCATATTATTACTTGTCTCCCATAAATAGTAATAAAAGTAATATTATTAATTTAGATGTTAATTGAAGTTTTATTATTAGTTCTCGCAGTGCTAATATTACTACTAAAGCCCGTAATTATATTATTAGTGCTAATTGCCAAGTTAAAACAAGAACTAAAACCAATAAATCTAAAATTATCAAAATAGTTTAAAAAAAGAGAAAAAATTAAGAGATCTAAATTGCAAAGAAATTTTAGAGAAGTGTATATTTTATTCTTAAAAAGTAAAAACAATAGTTTACTGTGAAAAATATTTATTCACCTTACAAAGAAAAAAGCCAATTGGAATGTAGTAAAAATATAAAGCACAATGAGAGGAAATTATTCAAACTACTAAAAACTTAGTAATGTTGAGAGGCAAAGGGAAATTTTAGCAAGCACTAAAATTGTTAAACCCTAAATATTAACATTCAAACACGCAAAATATGCGACATTCTATTTTGTGGTTAATAATAACCATATTAGACTGTGTAAAACATTTTTATGGTATAATAGACCAACTCGACCCAACTTTAAAACACGAACACCATCCAACAGTTAATTATAAAATTAAAGAAAGCACAAGAATGTTTACCAATAACAGAATTGCATTATTTAATATTTAGATTTACGCACAAAGAAATTATTAAAATGTTAAATAGTGAGTTGACTTAATTAAATAGTTTTACACCACAATAGAAGAGTGCCCTTTATAAAACCTAAAAATCGTGCAGACAAATTAAAACTGTCATATCTAGGAAGCGACAATAGGTAGAGAAATAGAAATCTCACATTCTGCATCACCGAATAAAATATCATATAATCTGCGAGTTTCTGAATTCTGCGTCTAAAATTCGAAAACTCGACAAAATTCATACCGTCATATCTTGGAAGCGACAATAGGTAGAGAGAAGCAAATTTTCATATTCTGCATTACCAACCCAAATAATATGTAATCTGCGAGTTTCTCAATTCTGGGTCTAAAATTCGAAAACTCGACAAAATTCGAACCACCATATCTTGGAAGCGACAATAGGTAGAGAGAAGTTATTTTCATATTTGACATTCCAGGGACAAAAATAAATTGCATTATAAGTTTCATTATTCTACGACCACGGGGAGCGAAGTTAGCAAACTGATTTCAAATTTCATCTTTGACCTCGTGGTCACCAATTTTTTCACATGTTGTATTCAACGCCCTCTTACCAAGTGTGAAAACAGAATATATTAGATCTTTGACCATTGGCTAATGGTTGCCAATTGCCTAAATTTTGTCGGATCATGACTAAAGTTTCAAAGATAGATTAAGGTGGTTGTAAGGGAGAATTTTCGATTTATTTTTGCGATATTTTGAGTTGTTTTCGAGATATGGTTCCCAATTGCCAAAATTTGATCAGATCATCACCAAACTTTGGATTTAGATAGATTATGATGAGAAACGACAAAGGGCTTATAAGGTTGAGATTTTTTGATTTATTTTTGCGATATTTTTAGCCGCTTTCGAGAGATGGGACTAATTGTCAAACTTTGGATTTAGATAGATTATGATCAGAAAGAACAAGGGTTTTATAAGGGGTGGTTTTTCGAATTATTTTTGCGGTATTTTGAGCCGTTTTTGAGATATGGGGGCTAATTGCTCAAAATTTCGTCGGATCATTACCAAACTTTGGATTTAGATAGATTATGATCAGAAACGACAAGCGGTTTATAAGAGGAGATTTTTCTATTTTTGCGATATTTTGAGCCGTTTTCGCGATATCGGGCCAAATTGCCAAAAAAAAAAGGTCCACAGTCTTTTATGAGCGCGAAATGCAATATTTAATAGGGGATGCCAAGACGGGGTGCTATGTTAGGTCAGATAACACAGACGACCTGTAATTTTTGCTGTGTTAAATAGGGGCTGGTTCGTAGTATTTGTAATTTCTGCTATGTTAAATAGGGGATGGCTAGAGGGGGTGCTATGTTATATGTCACCCCTATGATAGGTTAGGTCAAAATGTGCTCGTAGCCTTTTACAAGGGTTAAATGCGTTCGTAATTTCTGCCACTTTATATAAGGAATAGACAATTCTCACCCCTGTGGAAGGGATGCGAGAAAATATGGTCAAAGAAGGGTAGAAAAGAGTCTGCTATGTTAAATATAGGTTGAAAAAAGGTTCCGTAACCTTTTATGAAATAGTGGTGAAAAATGTGCTTTATCTTAGGTAGCCAAAAACTGCGACACTACGTATCGTACAGCCCTGGAAAACCAACAACTTACTATCAGCCAGCTGTGGGAAAATGGAAAATTTCCAAAAAGTGCGGTCAAGTGACGCCACTACTACTTTAAAACCAGAGCATATATCTCTCACCAGACTTATAAGTAAGATATATAATAGCTTGTTTCCAAATCTCCGGATAATGGCCTTGTTGAAGAATACAATAATAATAATAATAATAAAAATAATAATTTATTTATATTTCTAATGATCTAAGGTGTTAGAAATTAAAATTTAACAATTGAAATGAACTAGAAATATTTGGTAGAAAAAATTATAATAAAAATAATTCCTCATTAGCAATTAGTATGGCTTAAATGAATTTTAATTATGGCATTCTTTAGATGTGTTGGGCTTAGACCAAGTCCCTTAGAATCTTTATTTTACTTTCTGAATGTTTGAAATTGCTTGTAGGTGTAAAATTGTATTTCTTGTTTTCAGGCTAACTCATTGGAGGATCTGTCCAATGTGATGCTTTTTGAGCTGGTCAAGGATACTGAAGAAGGTTTCGATGTTAGAAATTAAAATATGTATAACTTTAATAAGCTTAATCAAATTCTTGTTAACTTTCATCTTAAAAACATGCTTTATGATTTTTAAGAAATTCCAGTGTTCATCTAATTCTGATTCAATTAATTGTTGATTTAGCTTACTGGTTACCCAGAAATTTCCAATATATTTTCCACAACCAGGAACATTTTAAAGAATTCGTGTTAGAATGAACCTTAAATTTAATTATTAATATTTAAGAGAATTTTTGGATGTATCTTCGCTATTCAATTGTAGCCCCTCCGTAGTCCAACAGCTGCGCCAGTGTGCTTCTCTGTTGCGAATAATACTTACCACTTGCGTAGGGGAATGGCGACCTCATATCAGGTCTACAGACCGGAACGAGATGCAACTCCATCATATAGCCCGGACAGCAGACCATCACTGCTCGTATTCGGCGTAGGGAATTGGCAACCCCATTGTCCACCTGGCTGCAATCAGTCCTAGCAGCTAAATACCTACGCTGCTTGAAAGAAGTACCAGCAGAGAGGAGTTTCATTTACTTTCAATTCATTTTTCATCCACAGATGATTCATTATTTCATCTCTGCTTGTACTGCGACTTGCTCCTCCACGCAATGCTCAAGGATGTGACAGGATGTACTTGCATTGACGCTGGACTTTGGGGCCAGGGGAACTGGGACGGGAACCATTGGATGACGCCTAGCTCTTAACAGCAGATTTTGAATGGCCTAACTCGTTGAAGCTGGGAAATGCGCAATTGGGGAGCTCTTCGGATCTTTGGTCTCGCCGACACTCTGGGGGAGTGGGTGTCCCAAGTACCCATCAGTCGGGAACGCAAATGATTTCGACGCCAAGCCATTTGACTTCGCCTCGATCTCTATCTTGCTGACAATGGTGATGAGGGTAGGACCCGGCAGCCTCTTTGGCCCCTCAGAACAAAGACGGAGGAGTGAGGTTATTTACCTCTTTCATTCACCATGGCTCGACCACATGCTACTAATAATAAGTCACCTTCGCAGAAAGAACAGCGTAGAAAGAAGAGAGAATGAAGAGCATGTCACTGATGTACGAGAGAAGTTGCATAAAGCTAATGAATCAACCAGTGACAAGGAAGAGAAAATTGAAGTGGAGGAACAGACAAGTATCCTACCGACTATCACACTTGCTAGTACCGATATCTTGTGATTAAAGTAAAGACCAAAGCAGAAAATCCAGGTGGTTTGAAGGGGTTATCCCTTTCGTTATACAAAAACAACTTAATTACGTTTCAGGAGAATTTGAGCATGTTAAAAAGCTTTGCAACAGCACCTTGCTAGTGGAGACTTCTAATAATAAACAAACAACTAATCTCTTGATATGAAATTCCTAGGGACATTCGAAGTTCAAGTTGAACAACACCGTCAACTGAATTATAGTCAAGGCGTAGTATCTTGCTGGAACCTCCAAGATGTCCCTGAAGAATTGATTAAGAATGAACTCGCCAGCCAAGGTGTAGTCAACGTTAGATGAATTATAACAAGAAAGAGTTGAGAACTCCAACCCATGGGGTCTCTAATTTTGACGTTTGTCATCATGTGACAGCTTCCTAAGGACGTGAAAGCTTCTACTGCTTGCTTGTCCGTCCTTATATTCCCAGTCCACTCCGCTGTTTTAAATGTCATCAATATGGACACACCAGCACGTCATGTAACGTGACTTCTGTTGTATGTGCAATTTGCGGTACGAATAGCCATGATGCAGATCCTTGCGCTTCACTGAAAATTCAGTGTGTTGATTGTAAGGGTGAGCACTCAGCCTGGTCGCGTGCCTGTCCAGTTTTTAAGGAGGAAAAACGAATTCGGGAGCTGATGGTTTTAGAGAAAATATCTGCTGGTGATGCCAAACGTAAGAGATTCTCAACGCACCCTTCCATCTGTTGTGTTTTCAACAGTAGCAGCTCGACTACCAGTTAAAACTGTCTCAGTTGGCACCCAGACAGTTGATGTGTCAACTCAAACTGAGGGACCTCAAGCTGACAAATCTCCTCAAAATCGCCAAGCCTCAAGCTACGCCGACGCATACTGAGAGGGAAATCGCTTCTAGGGAGTCTTCTAAGACTCCACGAACTGTGTCTAATATTCGTTCTGGTAATATTTCAAAACTCAGTCATATGTCTCCAGTAATGTCGAGAATAAAACGGTTCACTAATGTTCTGGCTACACAATTAGCTCATCAAGAGTCTCCACCTGCCCTGAACGAGTCGCGTCCGTCCCTAACCTCAGATATGATTGAGGACGATCTGATGGACTCGGAATATATTTTAGTCGGATGGGGTGGGGGGAATTTAAACCTAAACTGAGAAGTTGATGTTTTTCTTGATCTTCATCCAAATGGCTATGCTCCAATGAAATATTAACGGGTTTCATTCCCACTATGAAGAACTGCTAGTCTTATTATCAGATATTGCCCCTGTTATAGTCTGCTTTCAGGAAACTACGTTTAAAACTACTGAATCTGTGATTTTGAAGAACTATACACTATATCGCACAGATTATCCAACTGATGGCCGTGCATGTAATGGTATTGCAATTTGTATTGTTGACACGATATATTCGACACCTGGCCACATCACTACCAACCTACAAGGTATTCGAGTCCACCTTGAGCAGTATGTTACAATCCAGAATGTGTACATCACAATGGAACAAGACTTTACGCTCCTTGACCTTCAGAATTTGTTCCAGCAGTTACCCCAACCATTTATTTTAGCTGGAGATTTTAATTCCTATAACGTTATTTGGGGTAGTGTTCGAACAGATGTCCGCGGCAAAATAGATGAAGCTTTTGTTGACGCCTCGAACTTAGTTTTATTAAATGCTGGTGCTAACACCCATTTTAGTTTAGCAAGTGGCACATACTCAGTGATAGACCTGTCTCGCTGCAGCGCAGTTCTTACACTCATGCTGGCATGGCGTGTACATGACGATCTATGTGGTAGTGACTATTTTCCAGTAATTTTAGACTTGTTAAACCTTTATCAAGCGCCACGAAAATTTCCTCATTGGCAGCTGAAGCGTGCTGATTGGAATAAATATGAAACTCGTGTCCAACTAGTTGATCAAGGAGCTTTGCCCCTGAATGATTCAGTTGAGTACTTCAACCGTGAAATTCTGCGAGCTGCCAATGTTACATCCCACAGTCTGCCGAACGCCACATCGGCGTTCTGTTCCCTAGTGGAACGATGAGCTCAAACTAGCACGGTGACGACGCAGTCGCACTTTAAACCGATGCCCTCCCTACAGCGGCAAATTTGAATGCACTTTGACAGTCACAAGCTTATAATCGACGTCTCATGAACCAAACTCGACGTACATCCTTTTGTGAATATGTATCTTCCATTAATTTACAAACGCCAATTCGAGACGTGTGGGAACGGGTCATGCGTTTGCTAGGCAACTGTCGCTCCGAGCCATTTACTGCTCTGAAACACAACAATGTCTTGCATACTGACCCAGAAGAGATAGCTAACCTTCTTGGCAGCAATATCCAGCTTAGTGATCATTAAACGACAGGCAGAGATGAATCCTCTACGCTTCCACTCTAATAATTTCGAACTTTATAATGTCTCTTTCACAGAGTGGGAACTTGAAACTGCTTTACGGAATGTTAGAAACACACCCCATGGACTGGATGACATACATTGTGAATCGCTGCCGCACCTTCCCTCCAACGGAAAGGTCCTCTTGCTCAATCTTTATAATCAGATCTGGACGACTGATAGCTTCCTTCTAGTGGGCGCGAAGCCATTGTAATTCCCATTCGAAAACCTGACAAAGATAAGCTAAATCCCACAAGTTACAGGCCCATTGCTCTCACTAGCTGCCTATAGAAGCTATTGGAGAGAATTATAAATCGGCGCTTAATGTGGTACTTGGAGCTTAATAACTTGCTTTCCAATGATCAATGTGGACAATATCGATCCACTGTCGACCACCTAGGCAGGTTAGAGTCTATTGTCTAGAATGCTTTCCTCCGCAATGAACACGTTTAGAAGGCCTATGATACCACCTGGAGATATGGCATATTACGCCAGCTTAATGACTGGGGCTTTAGGGACCACATGGGCCATGTTATATCAAATTTCTTACGTGATCGTTACTTTCGTGTCCGTGTTAGTGATCCTTTCCCAGAGCGTTATTTACAGGAGAACGGCGTACCTCCATAGAGTGTGATGAGCGTAACACTGTACGCTTTTGCAGTGAATACTGTTATGACTTGTATACGCCCTCATGTGGGTAGTCTTTTATATGTTGACGACTTGACGATTGTCTGTAAATCTGCGAATATCAATCTCGCAGCCCGGCAGATCCAATTGACGCTTAACCGTCTTGCTTTCGTTTTTTACCTACGAAGACAGTCTGTGTACACTTTTGCCGTAAAAGAAATTGTTTTGTGAATTCGGATCTCTTTCTTGGAGACAGACAACTCCAGTTCGTCGAGGAGGTACGATACCTTGGTCTATTCTTTGATACGAAAATTGGAGTAGTCACCGTCGCCAAATTAAAATTTGCTGTACCAGAGCTCTGAATTTTTTACAGGTTTTAAGTCATCCCACTCGGGTGTTGATCGTACAACATTGTTGCGCCTTTATCGCGCACTCATTTTATCCAAGCTTAATTATGGTTGTCATGCTTATTCCTCTCCACTATTTTCTGCTTTACATGCCCTTGACAGCGTTCATCATGCTGGAATCCGACTATCCACTGGCGCGTATCGCACAAATCCTGTGACCAGTCTTTTTGTAGAAGCCGCCGAACCACCGCTCGAGATTCACCGGATGTACCATGTGCTGAGCTACTTTGCTAATATATCATCTTTAGCTCGACATCCAGCACATAACTTAGTAGTATACCCAGTACAACGAGGCATTTATGAACGTCGTGGTCATTCTACCCGCCCACTTGGCATCCAAGCATCTGAGTTATTGGAGAATCTGAATGTAGACCGCCCAACTGTCTGTCCTGTCCGTTTAGTCTCCGTCATCTGTTGGCAATTGGTCGTCCACGGATTGATATTTCTCTGTTAACTCTAAAGAAATCGGAGATATCTATGATTGAGTTCAAGCAGCGTTTTCGTGAGTTGCAGAGTCAGTACTCGATTCTTATCTCCATTTTTACAGATGGGTCCAAATCAGATGAATCTGTTGGATATGCGTTTGTTCTGAATGGGAAAGCCTATCAATTTTGTCTTAATCCCAATGCCAGTATTTTTATTGCTGAACTAAATGCCTTTTAAAGGCTTTGGATTTTAGTCTTGTTCGTGGTTTCAACCGCATCCTTGTTTGTACAGATTCGCTCAGTGTTGTTCAAAGCCTCGAAAATATGTATTCTAATCATCCGCTCGTGCAAGATATCCTATGTAAGACACCCGCCATCTGCTTTGTCGGTGGTGAGGTTGTCTTTTCCTGGATACCAAGTCATGTTGGTATCTTTTCCGTAATGAATTGGCAGACGAAGCTGCTAGTGTGGCTCTTTAGGAGCTAACATTGATATTCTGCATGTCCCATTTTAGAACATGTTGAAATATTATGGACAGGTTACACGGAATGAATGGCAGCGACGATGGGATGACGTTGCTCTTAATAAAATGAAATAAATTAAGGTAACTGTTTGCCCAATGGAAATCATCTTGCCGAGATAGTAGACGTGAAGAAGTACTTTTATGTCGTCTTCATATAAAATACAGTCGCCTGACACACGGATATCTCTTGCGACCCACCACATTGTAATAATTGCAATGTAGTTTTAAGTATTTGTCACGTTCTCTTAGATTGTCCAGGATATAATCATCTCAGACAACGTTATAACATCCCCAATGACATGGCGTCATTGTTAGGAGATGAACCAGGTATGTTGCGAAGAGTTTTTATGTATATTCGAGAGACACGCCTGAGATGATTATGCCTTTAGCTGTTAAGTTTTATATTGTATTATTCTTTTATCCTGTGAAGGTCCGTTTACAACCTCCACGTTTTAAACTCTTTATGCTAAACACCCCTATACATCTTTAGTTTTTATTGTTATATTGGCCATTTACACCAGTAAGAGTTTTCTGAATACCTTTTACATCTTCAGCTTTTATATTATTTTAATTAATTAACAGCTACGTATTGACGTGACGAAGATAAGGGGCTTCCCCCGTATCGGGACGGGCGTAAGCAATAGTACTGTTACCGTTCATTAAATTCATTTTATCTTATCAGACAAAGAAATCTGTGGGGTCCACCCTGCATTCAAAAATATTTGCTTCTCTAAATTCGCGGCATTTCTTTCATGGATTAAGCAAACGACCAGTATTTCCGCTAAGTCCTCCTGAAACGAGTTTCACCCCAAATTCATGAGGACACTTCTTTAACTTGACGTTTTAAGTTGGAAAAATGATGGAAAACGGAAAATCTATGCTTACACCTCAATTAATGTTTTACGCTCCTCAAACTAAAGATTCGAGCAGACACGCTGCAAACTTTATTACATTAGGTGGAAAGGTTTTAGAAAAACTTGCATGAATGAAAATTAAATGTATTTTCTGTAAAACGCATATGAATATATTTGGGGGAGTTTGTATTGGAATCTACATTGAATAGAAATCATTCACCTCTTAATTATTAATAATTAAAAGCATCGTTTCTTCTGTTTCCTCAATATTCGAAGCATATCGTAATTTGAACAGCCCAACTGTAAAATCTAGTATGTCCAATATATATCCCTAAAGTTTCAATATTAACCTTTAATCATAGTGAAAGCTTCATTATTTAAATCATAAAGAAATTCAGAGGTAAGAAGATAGCATATTCTCTCTCTTTTTTTAAATAGTTTTTTCTTAAGTTCTGGTAAAGTGGATTACCCATTTAATCTTTAGATTCTGACTGATTCCTGAATTGTCTTCCCTAAGGTATTATATTATCTTTCAGTTGAAAATCAACGCACTTCTATTACTTTCCCCGCTCGTACTTCTTGAATGAAGAACTAGATGTTAATTAAGACACTTCATTTCATCTGCTCTTTCTTTGTATCTTCCACAAAACTTCGATATCTATACTGACTCATTCATCATTATTCCCAGGCCAACACTACTGGCGATAGAAATACTAAATCTGGTATGAGGGTACATCATCACTAGTAGGTAAGAGGTAAAGCTATCCCCTGTGCGATACGTACGCGCCGTGAATGGCGTCTGGGGGAATTGGAGATAGTGATCCTACGGTACGAAGTGAGGTGGGATGGTTAGTCCCACGCTCGACCACCTTTACCATCCCAAGGTACCCAAGAATACCAAGGACACACTGGTACTCAATTTGACAGGAGGCTGAGTGCACCTCAGAGCGCCAGGCATGGGAACACTGCGAGAAAATTCTCCAGTGTCCTGGCCGGGATTTGAACCCGGGCCGCCCGATTCGTAGTCAGATGTGCTACCGCCTGGGCCACAGCGACTCAAAAATCCCTAATTTTTAAAACATCGTCATCTTGGATCCAAAATGGCCGTCCAAAAACCCATTGTTTTATAGAATACATAGACTAAACCGCTGGGGCTACTGAAGAGAAATTTGGTATGACGGTACATCATTACTAGTAGGTTAAGAAAATATTGCAAAATGTAACCAAAGACGACATCTTGGATCCAAAATGGTGGACCCACAAAGCTAGTTTCCACATCGTTTGAGCTACACATACGAAATTTGGCATAAAGTTATATCATCACGAGTAGACTACGAAAATATTACAACATTTTGAAAACGTCGCCCTCTTTAATCCAAGATGGCCACTCCAAAACCCATTTTTCAAACCACTGGAGCTAGAGAAACGAAATTTGGTATGAAGGTGTATGACCAAGAGTAGGTTACAATAATTGGGGCAAACTTCCCCTACGGGGGCCTGGGGACAGCGCCCCCAGTGAAGCAAAGCAAGTGAAAGTGAAAAGCGAAAGATAAAAACATGGTGCAATGTTGTTTTTCACAAATCTAACCTTACAAGAAGAGAAACTGGAAGACATGGGATAAGTGTGTATGTGCGTGCCTGATATATTGAT
>JAGDQP010004326.1:0-25073 GCA_022664845.1 Lepisma saccharinum
CTCCCGGTCCCCTGCCACGGTTTTCGGCTTGCCACCTGGTACCACATGATTAGGTACCTTCTAACGAAGGTATTCACCCTACCCGCAACATCCCTTCATTCAAAATCCCACGAACTTACAAATGCGCCTAGACTAAAAGTTAAAAAAGGATTTTAAAAAATAAATTAAAGAGGAATTTTTTAAAAAACACGCTTTTTTAAGCAAAGAAAAATGGACTAAAAAGTAAATAAATTTATGAATCGGAAAATAAAAGCGAGGGTGCTCTTGCTTACCTTTTCATAAATTCATCATATCTAAGAGCACCCACGCTTTTATTTTCCGATTTATAAATTTATTATTTTTTTACATTTTAGTCCATTTTTTGTGCTTAAACGAGCGCGTTTTTTTAAAAAAAATCCCTTTTTGTTTTTTTTATCTCCTGATTCGTTCTTTTTCTAAAGCTTATTTCTTAAGTTTGTGAGAATGGTCTTTATGATTGAAAATTCATCAAAAGATTTGTCTGTATCAATAAATGTATTTTCAGAAGGGGCTACTGAATTAATGTGCTCTGCGATAGCTTTTACCCCTGGTCACTGAAGGTCGAAATTCTCACCTATTTTTAACCAAGAAAACTTACTAGTGCTCTCAAGACTTGTCCACAATTCCAAGTAAGAAATTCCTAGACACTTCCGATTTCCAAGATAAACACTCCACCAACTGAGCTAGGCCAGTCGGTACATTCAGTGGTCATACTAATAATCTAGAAGCGAAAGTATTATAAATGTCAGACTACAAACACGTTGCACCGCTCTGTTCCATAACAAATTTAAATAATCGCGGTCTTCCGAGTTAAGAAAAAATGTAAATCGAGTACTGAATAGGTCCTTTGACGTGACGGTGGGACTGTGATCACTGAGAGCATAGTTTCTGCTGTAGGAATAACTTGTAGTATCTGTGTGTAAAGTATTTATAAACGCCGCGTATGTATTTCTGCAAATATTTTAGGTTAAACCATTAACAGTCGACAACTGATTAATCTTAAAGCACGGATATTTTTGCCAGATACGGTACGAATACGGACAGAGTCCTTAAATTACGGACTGTATCGTATGGTAACCCTATTATTAGACATTTGGCACGATCGAAGAACCGAGCTGAATGCACTTGGCACAACGGGTCTGCTCATTTTGAATAAGTGCTGGAATCCATCCTTTTGGCATGAACTTCGAAACGCCTCTTCCTTCTTCATGGACAGCACTAGACGACTACGTAGTAATGCAGCAAGCTTTCATCACCAGTGATGATAGATGGAATGCGTCACGACGCTCCTCAACTAGATATTGAAGAACTTCCACTCGCATTTGCCTCTGGTCAGGGACCCATCATGTACAAACAGATGCACGTTATGTGCAAATGCTGGTGAAGACACTTCCATGGGAGATGTGTGCGCGTCAGATATCGACAGTCACAAACAATGACGACCGGCGTGTCATAATTTAACTTCTTCTAGGTTGTGGGCGGAGCACCCTGACGATCTGTCTTTGTTGTCGGACGGACTTCCTTACTGTCGAAATACGATGTTACAATTAACGTAATTTGTATGTTAAGTCAAAAATGAGAAATTGAATTGAATAAATGATATCGCTTTAGCATGAATGAAGAAGAAAGGTATATTGCACAATAGAAAATGAGTAATCAGAAAAAAAACACTAACATTGCACATGACATCATTCACAGAATTAGACAAAGTGTACATTCAGATATTAAGGAATACGATATGAGTCAAGGGAAACGTTAGCAAGAACAACGGATATGACAAGAAAGTAAACGAGCCAACATCGCCAATATTACGGAAAATGAAGTGAGCTGATCAACAGTTAAGTCACAGTCATTAACTACATCAGCAGTTTCAACACAAGGAAAGCCCACAACCAACCTGGGGGCACAATAGCATGTTGATTCAGGAACTTCTGCGAACCCTGACTAAGCATTGACAACGACCGTCCGCCAAGATCAAGGACGACGACGACCTAACTGCACATAATAAGCAACCGGAATCAGTCTTTGGAGATCAGTACTCAGACAGCAGTCCTTAGACATCAGTCTTCAGAAAAGTCTTCATAAAGTACAGTTATACGAGTGACCAAGTACAGAGATAACTTTATTTATTGATGTTGTGGTAAAGATCAAGTGAACAGTGCATCGAGTTAAATGAAAGAGACTTCAACAGTGAACCTCTTCCGATCTACAAACATCTTTAAAGAACCAATTTTGAAATAAGTTATATCCTGTGCGATGTTAGTAATAAAAGAGTATTCATTTGAGTGTGAGTGAGTGTCACAGTTACTATCAACAATTATTAGGATCACCAAAATCTTATTCGCAGTTTGAAGCAACTGATCTCTTTGTAATACGTAAAATATAATCTTAGATTTTACCTTAATTTTCCCTCTCAAATAAGCAAGCGAGTAGTTAGGTTTAATGGCCATATTCATCATTCTTAGCTCTACCGTCTGAAGTTCATAGTGCATGAGCTCAATTTATTGGAGAGAAAGCATTGTCAAATTACTCTCAATGAACCACCAAGATGTGGTTGATTGGGCAAAGCATTTTCACCGTAAGCTAAATTCATTTTTCTTTTTTTTTTACCAATCCTTGTAAATACACCAAAATCTGTATAGTAATAATAACAAAATTTCCCTTGGTTGTAATAAAAAACTTGCGTTCCTTTTTTTAATATAATGCTCACATTTTCAGTATGAATTTGTTGTTTTCATTTATAAATTGACAAAACAATTTTTTTAGAGTAAAAATTCCACGGTGCAGTGCGCGCCATTGAACCCCCATCCCCACCCTCCTTGTGGGCACCCTTGACTGCCTATTAGAATTTGACTTCGCATTAAGATCTCCGGTTGTTTCACATTTCACCAAACAGGACACAGCACTCGTTACGTAACACCATCACAAATGTAATTGCAATATGATCTTCTGATTCGTTGTTGAGTATAAACAAATCGTTTTTGCAACTATAAAGATACGTCTCATGTTAAAGTTAGCACACGAAATCAAAATGTAAATCTTCAAAAGTTTCAGAATAAAGTTATTTCCTCCGTTGAGGATAGAGTTAAGTGTAGTGTGATAAGGACGAAATAATTATACCATCACTGATCGTGATGCCACAAATGTGGCAAAAATGCACTCTACAATTTATCATTGTCGCAAATATCGTGAAAATTATGTTTTTAAATTATTTTTAGGAGAAGCCGCACAAGTGTTCCCTGTGCCATAAATCTTTCCCCACGCCTGGAGACCTAAAGTCGCACATGTACGTCCACAGTGGCTCCTGGCCATACAGATGCTCCATCTGCAGCAGAGGATTCAGCAAACAAACCAACCTCAGAAACCATTTGTTCCTTCATACAGGTACGTGAATGAAGAGTTCTGCCAAGCCAGACTCAATTAGACAAAACTGTCAAACTTAGGTTAGTCATTTGATATTTAAAAATAAGATTTTTCGTATTTTACGAATCAAATTTCCGTCTTTGCTTAAAACCTGGTTCTAGATTTATCAAACTTCGACTTTAGCTCAAAACTTATCAAACTGGTCTGGTTCAATTCCAGTTTTTACCTTTTAAATGTAGGTTTTTGTTTATAAAATCGCTTCAACTTGTATTCAAATGTAGATCATTGTAGAAGACTGAAATACCAGTTCTGAGTTTTGCTCTCATATGCCACGTTATTCACGAGCAAATTCTAAGTCTGTAAAATTTTGCTCCACTGCATACTTTTAGTTTCCTAGTTTGTAAGGTTCAGAGGGATAGTATTACTCCTAATATTACAGGACAAAGAATTAAAAGTTTGAGTAGAGAAAATGTCTTAAACGAGCTAGTGAGCTGCTAAAAACAGGACCACTAGAACTTTTGGGAAAGTGTTACTCCGAACCAGTCCATTCCCAAGAAAAATGTTGATCAATTTTTAATCCTAAATATGTTATACATTCCACTCTTTCCACTACTAAGTGTTTTGTACCGATTTTATTTGGTAGTTCTATCTTTGACAAAGGTTTGTGAAAGATTACAAAGACAGACTTCTCTAAGTTTAATGACAGACAGCTTGCGCACAACCAATTGTATAAAGTAGACATATCTTCTTCAATATAGGTTTTCAATTGATCTATTGAATCTGCTTTGTAAAAGATTGCACTATCATCTGAAAATAATGATATTTTTCCTGTCAAATTCAACAACTGTATATCATTTACATATATTGAGAATAACAAAGGTCCTAAGATTGATCCTTGGGGTACACCGTATTCCATTTTTAATTCACCACTTTCTATACCATTTACTGACACATTTGATATATAACTTTGAAACTAATTAAGAGGTAATCCTCTAAATTCTATAATTCCCATTTCATGTTTGAGTGTATCAAAAGCTTTTTTTAAATCTATAAATGGTCCTGCTGCTAATTTATTATTGTCCAAGGTTTCTTGTATCTCAACCACAACATCAGTTACAGCAGTTAATGTACTAGATTTTCTTCTAAATCCATTTTGATATTGATAAAAGAAATTTATAGAGTCAAGATATTTGATCATTCTATCATAGGCACACTTTTCAATTACTTTAGATATACAACTCAATATCGAGATTGGTCTATAATTATTAGGATCTAAGTTATTTCCACCCTTGTATGCTGGTATTGCCTTAGCAATTTTGCCTTGTTCCGGGAAAACTCCTGAACTAAAAGAGAAATTAACTAACTCAGAAAATGTGTTACTAATGGTATATTTGCATTTAATTAAAAATTCATTGTGTAATCCATCTCGCGTTTTATTCTTCAATGTATTAATGATGTTAATAACTTCTGCTGGGGTAACAGGAATAAAATAGAAACTAACCTTAGAAGGTATCTGCTTATGATTTGAGATTTTGGGTATTTTCTTGGCTAATTCTTTACCAATATTTACAAAACAATTATTTAATATCTTAGGTATTTCATCATCATCTAATACCATCTACTAGAAGTTGTATATTTGGTACATTATTTTCAGATTTCTTGTTTGTCAATAACTCTTTAACGACTGCCCAAAATCTCCTACTATCAATTAGGGATTCACTAGTTTTTTTTTTTGTTATAATAATCATTCTTTTGATTCCTTCTAAGTTTTGTCACTGAATTTCTAAGTCTACTATGCTCTCCACGTATATTCTCGTTATTTGGAAATCTCTTTAATAAAGAGAAATACTTCTCTCTCTCATTTACTAATTATAATAGTTCATAATTTATCCACGGTGATTTTCGTTTATACCCTTTTCTGTTAGTATCTTGGATCCTTTTTGCTTTGGAACTTGCAACACAAATACCTTGCTTGAAATAATTAATTAAATGATTATATTGTTCGTCGATACAGTTCTCATTCAAAATAAAATTTGTATTCCTAAAGTAATTATTGAGATCGTGATAATTTATTTTATAATCTATCAACCTAGGACATGGTTTATCATAAGAGGCTACTCGTTGATCGCTTACATTACACAGCAAAATATTATGATCACTAATATCAACGGAAATATTATTTACCACCACTCGTTCATTTAAATTGGTTACCAGTACATGATCAAGTAACGTTTTACTACAGTGGGATATTTCACATTTGCTATATTACTTATATAAAAAATGTTGATATCTCACTGTTTCAGGCACATATGATTTTAAAGTATCTATATTAACGTCACCAATTAGTAAGATAGAAGTGTTATTACATTTCACGAACACATTTTCCCTGTCATCCAGAAAATCTTTACTATGACGCGAGTGTGGATTATACATTCCAATTAATGGTATACGTTTTTGATGGCTGATTTATTTGTAAAGCCAACGCGCTATACACCTTGTCAATACGGTTTATTTCTCTATAAATCCTCACGAACGTATAAAGCAATGCCTCCAGCTCGGTCAAAATTCCTACAAACATAATGTACAGTATATTGTAATCTTGAATATTATATTATTTTATTTCATCATCATATAACCAAGTTTCAACAACTATTCTTACATCAACTTTGTGTAGCTTAGTTAAAAGTAGTTCTTTTTCATTGATTTTGTTTCTCATACTTCTTGCATTTAGGTAGGGAATAGTAAGCATTTCTTCACTCTTTAAGTTAGGATAAGTTTTACAGTAATTATCTAAATTATCGTAATAGTATTCATACTGATTCGTTCTACTTACATAATCCTCCAGATTACATAATTCTTCAGAATTTATTCTTGGCAATTGAAGTTCCTTGGCACTTGAGTCTCATCTATTGTAGAGGGATTTTCACTTTCCGGTTTTTGTTGTGGTAGGAATTCTTGACACAGATAAGTGGGAGGGAAGGGGAGTACACTCGAGGGTAGCATTCTTCTGAGCACTTGCGGCTAACTCAAGCTGTTTGAAGGAGGATGGGTCACTGACAGTTAGTTTTTCTTTCTTTTTTCCATTCCAGCTGAAACGTGTAGAGTACCGAGAGGGTGGGGGAGGAGGTAGAGAGACCTCTGGCACTGAACAGCTAATAATATTCTCTACCTCTGGGAGGAAAGATCATATTCTTCCTTCTTTTTGTCTTCATTGTTCAACGCGCAAGATTTTTTTTTTCAGAACTGGCTTCAGATCTGCAGGGCTGGGGAGAGTCCACTTGGAAACACTTCCGGTACGGCATAGAACTTTTGAGTAAACCGTTCTTTTACGTATGCCCACCGCTAACCGCCCATCTCCCTTCGGACGCACCCTCCCCCCTTGCATCGCTATCGCTCGGTGTGCATCCTGCCCTGGTGGGTTTATATACATCCTAGTTTTTAGTGGCCTCTTTCAAAATTATAAATCACAACTTTTATTAAATTTTCTTTTGTGTATTTACATAAAAACCGAAAAAAACTTTAATTTTCTTTTTAAAAAAATGTAAAAAGTCAACGCCAGGGTTTGAACACGGGACCTTTGGATCAGCTTCCCGACGCCTTGACCACAAAACCAGACTGCAGCTGCCGGGTTGAGCGCTTCTCGCTGTTACTTATAGTTCAAGATACGCGAGCGTGGGCTATTCTTACCGGAAGTGTTTCCAATATGGATGCCAAGCCGTGCAGGTAGATCGAAAAAAAAAATCTTGCGTTCAACGCGACAGCTCCTTCTTTTGAGGGTCACGTCGTTCGTTTGTGGGGAGTTGAATAAGATGACGCCTGTTGAAATATACAAGTAAAATTTGTTTGCTGTCGTGATTGGGATTCGAAACGAGATCTCCCAGTTGTCAGCTAAGTATTTCAACCATTCAACTACCGGAGAACTAATCTGCATGAAGACATTTTAAATACGCAAAGAGGGCAAAAGTATACAAAAACAGAACTAACATAATAATTCTGTTCTCTGCAATGTTGAAAATCTTAATACACAAGGCTTTTCGCTCCTTAAACTAGGAACTTCTTCTGGAGCAACAAAGATTTATTTTAATATGTAGGATGTATGTTAATATTATTATGTACATTCGTGGTTATGTACAGACAGCGTAAGAAGTTTGTTCCCCCTACATATATAAATACGTGCACTTGTGCAAAGAATAGTAAAATTGTGTTTAAAGTATTTACATATTGTTAGCGTTTAAAATATTTTCATTTACGTACTCCGATCAACACTGAATGTTTTTCTTCTTTCAATGTTAATTGGAGTAGGTAGTGAGTGACAATATGTAAATACTTGAAATCAGTGTCCGACTTGTACAGTTCCCAGAGAAGGTGAAAAATTTGTCAGAACGTAAAATAACGTGTTGTTTATATCCGTTCATATCTTAGGCTTGGGGAATATTTCGGAAAACAAAGCCAGGGAAAATTTTTGCACAGAGGGTAAATCCCAACTATCCTTCGCTACAAGTCGAACATTGCTTTACACAAAATTTTCTTTCCTTCTTACAATTACATATATTTACACGTTCATAAACACGAGGATGACATAATTAACAATTAACATACACCTTCAATGTTCAAATAAAACTTTGTTGCACCAGAAGAAGCTCCTAGGTTAAGGAACTAAAACCTTCGCGCAATTTCAACAATTCAGAGTAGGAGGCAGAATTCTTAAATTTCAGAACCAATTTTTTAAATGTATTTTTGAACAGTTACCATACACACGGTCTATGTGTAAGGCAATTACATCTAACAATATGTAATCACAGTGTGTGCGAACTTTCATTCTGTATATAGGTGATTTAGGAGTAATTTGGAATGTTCCCGGAGATGTTAGTGCTAGTGTTCTAAGGATGCCGACATAAAGCTGCTAGAAAGTTTATAATGGAGAATGCAACACAATTGAACCTCGAAAATAATGATAGGCATAATTATTATTCTTATGAAACAAATAACAATACGAATAGCTACCTTACACGAAATTTCACCGTCAGCATCAGTGCACTGTTTAATTCCTTTGAAAATGTGATGATATGCTTGTCGGAGCTCAGTACAAGATACAATATTTCACTCAATAATTTCCTTCTCTCGTGTCACATGATGGGCACCTCCTCAGTGTATAGAATGGTGATCCAGTATCCAAATCACGCCATATCTTATCTCTGGTTTGGACGTAGTAGTCTGATTCCCTGGCCCTAACATGTGACCGTTAGATTTCAGTATAAGGGATTTTTTAAAGAAAGGTAACTACCGAATGTATGTTTATAAACACGATAGGAACTAGTCGCTCCAATCATGAATGGTATCCGCATCACGGAACGTCAAGTTGAGCTCTAGCGCTGAAACTTATATTATTGTCAACGGTGACATTTTCAAGAACTTACTATATAATTTTGTTACATAATTATGCATTACCTTATTGTTGACGCCAGAATATGGACTACATACATTATGAACTTCTAACAGTTGTATCTCGGTACCTACTGCGAATCTTACACATGTACATGGTGATTTATAATTCCCTCGTGGTTTCGAAAGGTACAGTAACTATAGAACAAATACAGCGAAAAGGGTGTACAATACCGTCAGTACATAAAAGAACCTCTCCAAGTTTTGTACGTACTCTGGTGCTCGATATGTGCACCCTTGGTGACGCGGCATAAATCAATCCTGATATTAAGTTACTGCAACTTTCTTTTTATTATTATTATTATTATATATAATTTTGCTAGTCTCCACTGAATACCACCCGTCAAAGGGTTACGCTCGTTATTTCGGGAAAGAGGGTTTAGAAATAGTTACGGATAATGGTATGTAGGTGTCGAAGTGAAGTAATAATATTTTATCTTTTATTCTTCTTAATCTTAATGATTTGGATATTATAGTCTTTGCTTATAATCATAATTTAGGTAAAGTAAATCAGTGAGTGAAGTACGAATATGAAGTGCACTACCACGTCACAAACATTTAGATCAACAGGTGATGGCAGTTTTCTTGCCCAGGGGGCTACTCTGGGCATGACAGGCAGATGAGGCCTTCGTAGTACACTGATGGATACATTGCAAGTAATGTAGGTGACTAATGGACGAGTGATTGGGTAATTTGTACTTCTGTTTCTAGGATGTTGTTATGGACATGAACATAGGGACCGGCGTAGGTGGTGTGCAGAATGCTGTCGAGGATTGTACGGGCGGCGAATTGGAGATGGTGTAGGACTTCTTCGCTTTGGAAGGGATAGAGGTTTTGGCGAGGTACCGTTATGAATATTAGGAATTGTGCTATGGTAATGGGCTGTCATGGATGCGATGCGTGGGATCTGTGTATTAGTTTCAGGAGTTCGGATAGGGACAAAACCAGGATTTTAGGATTTTGATGTGGAACGACCTTCGCACTTGTAGCTGAAGGTTGGATGTTTCTCCCCACAGGTGTTGCACGTAGGCGGTTGCTGTTAAGTTTGGACAGTCTCTTGTGTTGTGAAGTCTGGTACAATACGCACATGTAGGAGTATTGGGACAAACGGAAGTTTGATGAGAATTGTGTATCTGGCATTTTTCACATCTCAAGGGTAAAGGAGATGGTGAGTGAGAAGGTTTGACCCGATATCGTCTTGTGTAACTATAAATACATGGTCTTGAGTTCTTGTTCAGCTTCTTCGTCAGTGATTACTGCGGAGAGCATTGGTGGTCTTCGTGATGTCTGATAGATGTGTTCTCCAAAAGTTAGTTTAGCTGATTTGACGAAGATTTCGAAGCTGTGATTATTTCGGATGATGGTACCTAGTTTTAGGTTTGGTGTCTTAACAATGATGCCGTTCCGAGTTGGAATTATACGACTGATAACGTCCCGAGGAACATATTTGATGAACCGCTGTAGCAAGAGTATCGGTGTTTCGGATCGAAATTTGTGAGTAGAAATGAGTATGTCGATGTGACTCTACTGTTAAGAGTTGATTAGCCAAGTCCATATGTTCTGAATACGAATCTGAGGTGCTAATGGTATGAGGCCTTTTCGATGGTGGTGATACTTGCAATGATCCGTCCTTATTTACTTGAAGTGAGAGAGTCTGGTCTTGTAGATGAAGTAAGTCGATCGGTATTGCGTATGTATTTCGCTGTAACTCCTGATGGTTGATCTAGATAAGCTGGTGGCCCTAGAACAGTCGGAGCTAGACGATGACGTCCTGTGTGTTGTTTGTCAGTTATTGTGACGAGAAATAATGTGAAGAAAATTAGTGTACACAACACAATGATCAGTCTGTGTGCAGTAACTGCTATATTTCAGACTAACTCGCATTCTCCGGCTTTGAGGAAGGTTGTCGATCCTAATCTGATCGTATAATGACTGGTTTCTCTTATACGCGTGCTATACAAAAACCTCGGTAGTGGGCTAACGAACCAGAGTCAGATTAGGTAAGTTATTTCCTGCCACATTCATCCCAACATGTCACGATCGATACCAACGACTTCATGCGTGATCCTTTCTTGAAGTTGTGCTAAATCACGTGGTAAAGGGGACACGTAAACACGATTTTTGATGTAACCCCGTAAGAAAAAATTACATTTAGCGAATTCTAAGTTTGTGTTCACCAGTGAATGCCATGTTTGCGTCAATACTACCACCAGTTACGTGTTGCCACCTAGCGGCTAAATCTACAATTACGTGATGCGTTCTATTACAAATGCAAACTTGGGGAGATACTTTATGTAATGATATGCACCTTTTTGCTGTATTTGTTATAGTTACTGCAATATAACCTTCCAAAACTCCGGAAGGAATTATGAATAACCCCGTATTTGCATAACCATTTTTGTTAGACTCACATGAACTATTATCATCCGAAATATTTCAGATTTCTTCTATATTATCACCCTGCATAACGTTGTATGAACTGGTATCTGATCATGCTGTTCGTTTAAAAATGTAAATTTTGTTTTTGTTTCAGGTGACAAACCTCACACATGTCAGTTATGTGGGAAAAGGTTCGCACTTGCGTGTAATCTGCGTGCACACATGAAAACGCATGAAGAAGAAACCATGGCTACATGTCTCGGGTGTCAGAAAGCTGGATCCTCTCTCAACAGTGGATATTGCCACCTGTGCACACAGTTTCAACAACATAAAGCGGAATGTTCCCGAATACCCAGTACAACGAATATGGATGCCACTGATCCAGCGAAACAATTCGACAACTGCTCCTGGTTCTATAATTACCCGTCATCATTTGGTATCAAATCACTCTTATACAACAGCAGTAATTCTGAAATGCTAAATTATTCAAACTCAATGGACTTACTTCACATGAATTTGAGGTTCGCGCGTGCAGCGCTATGGAAGTTTTCGCTTCCATTTTCAGCAGAAATTCACAAATTGCTTGAAGCTCAGATTCTTGCAAAAGGACTGGAATCAGATCACATGTTTCCATCAACGAGTGCAGAAGTGTCTGGATCACCCACCCGAATTAAATCAGAACCATCAACGGAAAGCTTTACTTGAATGACCAGCAGCATTTACTTTTAGTGCTTAGTCTTTCAGGCATTCTTAAAATTACTACTGAAATTATCTATTAGGTCCATTAAATATTGTGTGTAAACTTACAATTATAAATGTAACAACAGAATATACAATATATAGCGATATTTCATTCCTGGTTTTTCTAATTTTGTACAATTGACTAAGTTTCTACAATTATTTCACAGGTAACTTTTTTATCTGTCTAATAACTGCAGTCTTTTTTTAAGGGATTATAACAGTCTACAATATATAAAAGTTCCATTGAATTGGGCCGGACGATTTAAAAGATATTATTGTGTATTATCAAATTATTACACAAAAAGTATTATTTGATAAAATTTCAGAAAATTATTGTGTTTTCTGTACTAGTCAAAGCTACGTTTTTTTTTCTTCTTTTATTTTCGCCAAATACAAGTAACTAACAATACAGTCTCAACTTTATCTACCTGTAAGACGGAATTAGGAGTAAAGCACATCTGGCCGTTGCTAAGAGATACTAACAGCATTAGTTTAAGCGGCATAGATAAAATATGTCCTGATTCACACAAGAAACTTAGTTTGATCACTCTTTTAACTAGTCCTGGTTTTCTTAAATCTGATTTACGTCATAATGGAGCTTGTTGCTTGACTGGACCGATCCTATTATTAACGTGAGATCTGAATCACGTTCTGGTTTCTATCTGAAGCAGAGTGCATGTCCACAGATCAACATGCGATTCCTCTTCTATTAAAGCGGCATCTATGCAGCTCTCTATTTTGCTTACAGGATTTTCTCCCAATCCTTTGCTTTCGCTCTGTCTTATCTGCAATCCACTAATCATCTGGTACTCTCCCGTGTCCTGAAAATTCTTAACCCATCATGAACTAACGTAATTCGTAGCCTTTTTTGTATTCAAAAACTAACTTTTTAACCAAGCTCACTCTTTACATACACATACTAAGACAACTATTACCCATTTCAGAAAGTTTAAAGTGGGCTCTCTTGAATTATGTGCTCGCATTTGCTCTATCCATTACTATTGTTCGGCAAAATTTCACATTTGAATTTCATTATTAATTGTTAAATACATTGCATTGTTAACTATCTCCATGGCAGTATTTCTTTCTTTATCCGCCAGGAATTTGGAGATTCTTTTATGAAATATTAATGTTTTGCGGTTACTATTGTTTCTATGATTTCTGTATAGCAATGATCAGAAAAGAAAAACAGGGTAAGTAGTGTCATATTTTGTTATCACGAAACGTTTTTCTTGTAGTGGAAACGTTGTCACATAACAGTTGTTAATAGTAGCTATGGCAAAATGACTAACACTTTGATATTTATATCTGTTTCGTGTATGTAGTGACGTGTTAGTTGCGTAGTGTGAGTATCCGCCCTAAACAATGTTTACGCGCCCAAAATACCAGGTTCAACTTTCAACATTTTAACAATAATTCACTCTCTCAACAATTAAAAGCCAACATGGTACAAACTCAATAGAAGGTTCTGCTTCCTTCGATTGTTAAGTAGCTACCCCAAATAAAACGAACGAACGAACATGGGGAGTAAACTGGCGAAATGTCAAAGGACTGAGGAAGGCCTCTAGTGACTCAGCTCTCCCATATCAAATTTTTACCAATGGGTAAATATGCATTTCAATGTGGACGTGAGAACACGACGCAGAGCATCTTCGGAACGCAACAAATCAACTACACCTGGATATACACACTGTTCTAGAAGGAACAGTTAATCCCGCATACTGTTCTAACTATCTAGACCACCTCCTCCGTTCAGCAGTTCGGCGAAAGAGGCCACATCTCCTCACACGACAATGTCAGATGCCTTACGTCACATCACGTAAAGGCACTACTCACTGAGTGAGGGATGGGTGATACTTGAACACCTCATTATTCGCCTGTGTGTTTTTGATTGAGTCCTTCTGCTACATTCCTGGTATCTCTTCGGACATTTGTCAGAAAATAAAAGTACCACTGGGATAGGCCGCTTGCATGGTGTTTGAAATCATGTAATTGCAGCAGCAGGAGATTACATTGAAAGACTGTAGCCATCACCAAGTTAGTCAATTTTGTATTTAATTAATACTTTTATATTGCCATTACAAGAAATAGCCCTCGTAATTTCTGTATATCACATTTTTGTGAAGATGGAGCTTTCTAGTGACTATTTTGGTTTGCTATACCCTCCAACTTACATCTACTAGTGATAGATAGCTATTAATAATTATTATTAAACACATATACAACTACTGATTCAAAGTTAAGTATTTACGTGTGTTATCCTCCGTTATTTTATGACAATGGTAGCCGAGTGAGTTAGTGCGCTGGGCCGCCGTTCATGAGGTTGCGAGTTTGAATCATCCCGCCTAGGGCATGGATGTTTTAAATTTTAAACTCGTTGTGTTCATACCATCGATATGGGTCGAAGTCCGTAGTTAGTAAAATGGCCCTTATAAAATAAAGTTTACAAATTTGTTTAAAATAAAATTCAACGTTTCAAATCCTTCAGGAATACTCATAATAGTTAAATACTCATAACTATTTACTTTGAATTTAGTAAGTAAGTATAGTCTCCTTGCGCATCATGACCATATAAGCTGTTTAATTCTACTTCATTACGTCCGGGCGTAGATTATCCTGTTATCTAGCTGTGGTGGAGGCAGATGGAGTGATGGGTAAGGACCAGTTCCGCTGGGCATTGCATATTGGTCTGGACCCGCACTCTGCCTCAGAGCAAAGTCGAGCGTCTCAACGTTAATAGTAGGCCTCGCCTTTAGAACAGACACGTTTGATTAGAATGCAAATTTCAAATTGATCTATGCAATACGGTGCAAATTCAAATCAAAATATGTATGTGAAGGATTTATACTCGGTATACCCTCCTTCCTTAAATATGCATATTAGGTTTAAGATATCTGTCCACAGCTGTTTTCAGTGTATCCCTCAATGACATCTGTGAAATTAATAGTTTAGTAACACAAAAAGGATCCTCGAATCCACTATCGGTAAATGTAACGAATAATGTTAACTTACTGAAATAGAAAAATGGCATGGGAATATCATAATCACATACTAACCAACTTCAAAAAAGTTTAATCGATCGTGTACGTACAAAATACTTGTAACTGTTCAAATTACACTTGAAACCTCTTCATTCTTAAGACTCTGTCTTTACAGTCTTGAGGGAATCTTTATCACAGATATCTTTACTCGAATCTTGTACAACATTTGAAGATTCATCTTCTTCTGTGTCTGTTTTGAGCTTTTTACATTGCGTAACTCCTTCATCACCATCATCATCAACACTTCGCCTCTTCGAGATCTCCACAGTAGTGTCATGTTCTTCATTACTTTTAAGTTCCGGGTCACTGTTATCTTTGCACCCATTGTTTGATATCCCTGCTGAACTACCACCTTCTTCACTAACTGATGCTACTTTTTCATCACACGTAACTGTCGGAATACTATCACTATTTATCTCACGCTTGTCTCTTTCACTGATTTCAGCCTTTAGTACGTTACTAGTTTCCAACCCAACATTACTCTTCTTTTCGTCAGCATAATCATTCAAAGAGAAATGAAAATATGATGATGTGTCACTTTTCATAATCTCTCTCAGCGCCATTGTGGCATATACTGATGACGGAAGTGAAAATTCCACCACAACAGCTGTAAATCGCCCATCTAAAAGAAAATAAAAAAAAGTTTAGTATGTTCTCTTCATCTTGACCAATAATAAAATATAAAAATGGGTCCCAATAAGGCTACTCTAAAGTTGCTGATAGAAAAAAAAAAGCTGAAAGTAAATATTCTGTCAAACTATGCAAGGATTTTTATTTTCTCATATCACTATTATGTCTAATTTCATATATTTCTTAATGTTAGAAAGTCACAATAACTATAGTTTTTTTTAACAGTTTTTTATAACAGTTACAACAGTTTTTTAACGCGAAATTTGGCTTTCTTTCTTTCTTCGAATATATGAAGGACTCAGAACCAGAGTGGGCCATCTCCAGTCACCACGGAAATTGAGATTATGCAGTCTCGCTGTTAAGTTTTGAAATATTTATCAGCTGCTGGTATAATCCTTCTGGTATCTCGCTTTAGATACGAGTAATCAGACTTCGAAAAATGAGTCGAAATTAAGTTGCGGTTTGTGTGACAGTCATAGTGGTCCAAATCCTATCAGCGAGTGGCTTTCTCCGAAGCAGTTATCCAACATAGCTGCCGAACATGGCAGGCAAACACTGTGACAAAAGCAGGAGTAAACAAGTGCAAAAATCCACGAAAAAAAGTAGAACGGAAGAAAATTTGGTGAAAAATAAGCATAAAACGACGAGAAACAGTGGCAAGAGTTATAGTGTTAAGGAGCTATTACACTATCGACCTTGCTAATCAGCTTGCTCAATGGTTTGCTCGACGAGCTTCCTGTCGAGGAAGCTTGAGTCTACTTTGCGGTATTACACTATTGAGCTTCCTGTTCAGCTTAGTCTCTCCGAATGTTGTCCAGCTTGCTCGGGCGAGCAAGATGATCAGTAAGCTTAATAGTGTAATAGCGCCCTTAGTGGTCAAGTTTACCAGCAAAAGTGTAGAAAGAGAGACACTGTAAATGTGCCGACAAGTGTTTCGACCATTTAGGAAACTTCGAAATAAAACAACGCATCTTTGATTCATACTTGGCAGCGTCAGTGCATTGTACCAAGTATTAAGAAGCGCCATTGAAAGAATATACCAGAGGAAAATCACAAACAACATTCTAAGTTATATTATGTGAAATGTCAGGTAAGAAAATTTAGCTTGAGAATAACACGGCATTAATTAGCTAGATACTCTGCGTCATACAAGGGCTATTCACCTATGCCTCACCTTTTTCTTTTCTTGAGAACTATTTATTCAATGTAACTGAACTTCACACACAGAAAAGAAATGTAGTTTTTCTACAAATTTTTCGTTCAATTCTATGGTCTTACGCCGTCGCGAAACGAGGCATGCCCCTCCTGTACCAGTTCCTCCCTATATCTTGTTTCTGTAACCACTTCTTGACAGCTCGGACAACACTTTCAATGTCTTCAAATCCTGTTCCATGTAATGCGCCCTTCATTGGCCCAAACAGATGCAAGTCTGCGGAGGTAAGATCCGGGCTGTACGGGGGATGGGCAGCACAGTCCACCCAAGCTTTCATTATCTTCAAGCTTGTGGTGTGTGGGCGGGCATTGTCATGAAGAAGCACAGTGTCCCAGGGTTCCCTATTAGACCGTACGGATAGTTCGCCGGCTAACTGTTGAACGATGGTGCGTCTATCGACACAAATAATCATCTGCATGCAGTAACGTGTCAGGATTAACGGCTGTGTACGGACGCCCAGATCGCGGGAAATCATCCAAATCCGCTTCTTCTCGTTTCGACAGTTTATTCGCTTAGTCCAGTGTCCAATTATGTTCCTATCGACTGCAGCACTTCCGTTATCTGTAACTTGTGCATATCTACACCACTTTTGTTTTTGCCTTTACGAATTCAATGACGGCTCGCTGCTTGTAACGAGTGTCGCGAATTGTCACCATTGTCACTGCGCCTGTTGGACGACCTGTAAATTACGAACGTATATGCAAAAAATATATAACTTGCTGGAACTAAATTCTTCCCTATATAGCTTGAATATGGAATAAGAAAAAGGAAGAGGGACATTAATTTTTGGACAACCCTTGTATTATTGTATACAGAGATCGCATTTCGCTTTTGTTACAAAGTCAATGCAGTATTCGTGTATGTAACACAAAAAAAAAAAAAAAAAATGCTGCATGGCATAACAAACGGGAGACTATCCAAGCAAGTCTTAGGTAGGTCGCCTGTTGCAGTGAAAGATAAGTGTGGTAAGCACGAACCAGGAAACCAAATTCCAGAAGCAGACATTCTGTTTGTGAAAGAACATATTCAAAGTTTTCCTTCAAAGAGCAGTCATTACATTTTCAGTGAATCGCATGTATTTATCCCAAGATCTAAATGTTAGCAAAATGTAAGAGTTGCATTTTGAATTATGCACAGAAAAGAAAGAAAGAAAGAAAGAAAAAAAAAGGCGAAAGCCTGTAAAAGAATGGTGTTGCAGGGACATATTTAATAAAGAAATTAATTTGTCATTTGCTACACCAAATCTGAAACATGCTCATACTGTGACGAAATGAAAGTGAGTATTTCCAGTGAAAGTGAGAATAGTGCTATGAACAAACTAAAATCTGATTGGGAAGTGCAGAGGGCAAGAGCTGAAAATGCACAAAATGAGTTGAAGGACAGTAAACAGTCTAGAAAGGGCAGCATCCGTACCATTATTTTTGATTTTGAAAAGACCCTCACACTTCCGTTACTAACTAGTACGTAGCATATATTTTTACAAGAGAAAATTCCGGATTTATAACTTAATAATTCATGATTGTGAGAATGATGTAGAACATATGGGGTGAAAATGAAGGTCAAAAGGGGACCACATAAGTGGGTACTTGTCTTTTGCATTATTTTAAACATGTTAGAACAGACACAAATCATCTTATAGCATACTCAGACACATGTGGAGGTCAAATGCGTAATTAATATATAGTGCTTAATTAATATATAGTCAGTTTTGGACTACTTTAGTTTCATCATTCTCAGTCCAAAACTATTGACAATTGATTCCTGGAATCTGGTTTTTCATATTCGCGTCATGACAGTGATTTCAGTTCTATAAAAAAGGCCAAACGTAAGGCAAAATCACTTTTCAGTATAGATGACTTATCTCGGTTTAATGATTGATTGTAGAAGGAATAAACTCTTCCAGGTCACTCCAATAATGAGGAAGACTGATTCTGTTTGTATAAATGAGCTTGTACATACTCTAGCGATTCGTAAGAAATGTACATCTGGAGAGAGAATGGCTGAAGATAAAATGGTTTACATTTCAATCGGATGGACCTTTTAAAATTAGGTTTCGGGATGTACTGGTTGAGACAAAATAATGGAAGACTCTTGATTGTACCCTAAACGTAGAAGGAAACGGATTGTGAAGGTTTCATCTTCAGGACTTTCACCAAGGGACCTGAATGTAGCATATAATGATCCCATTAAGCTACCTAAAGCCAAATATGTTGATCTAATTTACATCCACCCCCCCCCCAAAAAAAAATAAATAAACAGCTCTTATAGATCTTTAGTATATGATGAAAATGCTAGTAAATAAGTTATCATAAAATGATAGTGTATGGAGTTAGCCCGGTACAAAAAAGGTCTATAATTTAGAACACGAATGAGCCATATCCGTTATCATGAAATAATTATATATATATATATATATATATATATATATATATATATATATATATTTATTGTTTTGTTTACAATGTTTAAGTTACAAATTGTATCTTATGTTCTTGATAGAAATAATCTATTTTTGATACTATGAGCATTCTTTTGATCTCAAAATGAATTATGCTGCGGGTAAGTAACTTTCAGGTTTGTTATCTCCGTTTTAAAAGACTGGCGTTTGCCTCGCTCTGATGCTCAGCCCTTCATTTAACAGATGACCCCAAGAGGTGTGATATATTCAAAGAAAGTGTTGATCTAATTTTGGTATAAAGTTCGTATGTAAAGCACACAATATGACATCAGTCGTTCTTGAATACACGCACAAAATACAGAATTTACTGGTAGCACATCGTTGAAACAATGTCCCCTTTTAGTGTGCTATATGATCGAATAGTACAATGAATTAGTTATTTAAAGTGCTTAATCAGGAATTTAGAGAATCTTGAAAGATAAAAGTTTTAGCAACATTGCTTAGCTACAGTCTTATTGACAAAACAACTGGAAGGTCGACTAACGATAAAATACATTAGCGCTAAACTTTAAAGACCTGTTCGGGTAAAATAAGTAATAGTGAGCACTGAAATACATAAAGAAGAATGAACCTAGTTTATGTGAGAAGTTGCTGACTGGTGCTCTGAAGATTGACATATTGTAACAACAGGCAAACGAAATAAGTGTATATAGACACTTAAAGTTAAAGTTATTTGGCAAAATAGATGTCAAAGTATAGTTTGTTGACAAGTTGCTGCTGTTGTTCAATCGAATTCTTCTCCATATATGTTATTTAGTTGCTTAAGTATAATGGATTTCTATTACCAGATTAGGTTAGGTTTACGTCACGTTAGGTTCTGTTCATAAGATCTTATCAGGTATACTTTAACCCAAACTAAATACTCTCCGTTCCTGCTCCAACTACTGATATTAGAAAGATACTTTAATGTTCTTAGAAGAATATACTTTATTCGTATAGTAAACACAAACTTTATTACAGCACAAAAACATTCATACTAATGAAGTCATATATGAAGATACAACAATTATATCAAGCATATTTATTTTGATCTTAATATTTTAATCATATAACAGCTCTGACGATGATTAATGAACTGCTTAGTGCAAAACCGGATAATTGAATTTCATTTATATTCTACTTTGATGACTAGAGCTATGGAAACTTTCTCCCTAGTGAAAGGTATATTTAAGATAAATAGTACGGATGGGCTTTAGATACATTCCATGATTATTAAGGAAGTTGCTATACGAATGTTGGGTCGTAAACGTGAACTAGGATTAATATAAACCAACATAACCTAACAACCTTACATTGAACATATCATATTAGCCTACTTCGACTTCCAAGTTACATCACTATACATCTCGAAAATAAAAGTGTTCCTCTGATGCGCTAGGTGTAGTGATTTTCGCTACAATGGCGCTTTTTATAGCTCAAGTCCCGGTTCTGACTCGGCTTCTAGCAGGACCCACCACTGGATTAAATTTGCCATATGCAACACCATCGTGACAGGTTACTATAATCTCACTCACTTCTCTCGTTTTGGGCAATAAAATTTGGAAATGGAAACAAAGACATGTTTCTCTCTCCCCTTCTTTGCCAAAGTTTAGTCACCAAGATCCCACCCTCGCATTTCTTAGCTTTCTGCTTTCACACTTGAATGGCAAATACTTGGGACGTTCAATAAGCTCCATTTTTGTGTGTCTTCCAAGTACAGATATTCGTTTTACGGTAAAGGCTTAGATACGCACCATCTACTAATAAGTTACTCTTAAACGTGTCGTCTACTAATCCGAGGTTTCAGTTCTCATTCTACAATACCATTAGCTGTAGTTGTAATTCGAACAGACGAAAAAAAAAAAAAAAAATGGTGTTCCGTAGTGCGCACAAGTGTGTCGCTATAATGTTATGTCGCTCTAAATAAAATAAATAAAAAAATAAATGTATTTTCCGACATGTTGAACAGTGACTATTTGCTTCTGAACAGTGTAAATAATGTTATCGATAAAGTATATTATTGTAATATTAATTTTTCTATTCATCATGGCGGCAGGATGAGCATAGATAAACACGTATAACCCAAAAGCATGAAAATGCCCAATCTGCGAAACTCTATATATAAAAAAGTTTTTAGCAGTATATATATATATAAGGGTGTTAAGGTGCACGGTTAACAACGCTTGGGAGGTAAATCTACTCAAAAACATGAAAAAAAAAAAGTCTAGTAAACATTTCCTCGGAATTGCTTAGTTTCAGAGTTACAGTCTGCCGAAAGCGTGGGAAAATGAACTTTGGAGGTGATGATCTTCAAAACTATAAGCCATTGAGCTGAGGCGGCGTGTTATCGTCTGAGACTTGGAATGTGCTCTATCCAAAAATGTATGAATCAGAAGCTTTTAGTGGCGACGAAAGAGATTTCCCCATAGGGAGCGAGAGATTCACGGATATTCCGTTAGGAAAGGTGCGTCCGATGCATGACATACGAAACGACGTCCGAACAAGTAACAAACATGCGTTGACAGACCAGCGATATCTTGAACATAATCAAGATGGCGAAGGATTTTTAGCTAGCTGTGTGTGGTTGCATAACTACAGCAGAGAATGAGTGTAGTGGACAAAATGAAATTAAATAAACTCTTCAATTAATAGCTCACAATCATGCCATGTGTACTAAAATAGAAAGATATTAATGATATGTAGTGATTATGGAAGAATTGGTACAATGAGAAACTGTAATAAAGTGAGATTATCTCCCGCAAAAAAAAAAAAAAAAGTACAATGTTCACCGCAAACTCACTTTGCCTGGGATCAAAATTGGCTCTATTGCCGTAGAAGTGAAGGCTCTACCACTGAGTCACAATTGACCCCGTCCTTCTCCTCACCCCATTGCGGACAAAATTGTATTAACGTCGCATGGGAGGTAATGAATGGCACATTGACACCAACCACAAAAAGTCAGTGTGACAAAATATCGGAAACAGCTTCCTCTCCAAGTTAAAGGTGTGTGAAAATGGTGAAATTGAACTTTTGTCCGGAATAAGCGCAAAACGAGTAAGCAGAGGACGGTGGTGTCAGGCGGCATATAAAGAAACATATGATGTAGTATTCAAAATGTGATAAACGAGTGCGCAAGGGACTCCCCACAGAAAAACTGGCGGTACACGAATGCAGTTTTTGACCCTACTTTACTTGCAAGAATTTTTGGGAATCCCCTTTTTCCTTTGGAAAACCCCTTTCTCCCTGCTTGTAGGATCTTCAAATATGCATTTTTGGATAGCCCGGATGTGACTTCTTCTAATATTTTCTGAACCGCCTACTCCCCGATTTTTCGTAAACGAAATAATCAGCTCTGAAGTTCATTTTCTCACGCATTCGGCAGCCCACAGCTGCGAAAGTACTGAATATTCGACAACCGTTTTTATCAACTTTTTCTTAGTTCGATCTCGGGTACTCACCCTTAAACTTTTCGTATGCATTAATGGAACACACCATGTCCGACAAAAGGGTCACATTCCTTGACGTGGACATCGCCATAGAAAACAACACTCTGACCACTTCCGTTCACATAAAACCCACCAACCATATGCAGGATTTACACTACTCAAGTTCCCATCCTTACCACACCAAGAAAGCGATTCCTTTCTAACTTGCTCCCAGAGGACAACGCCTGAATTCCACCACCTCTGCTGCTGAAACTTACAACCAACGCGTCCAGGAGGCTCTAGTCAACCGAGGCTACCCTTCTAACCTTGTAACCAAACAGATCCGCCGTGCATCCTCACACACTCAAAAATCCAACCCACCGGTTCCAATCACCCAGTTCCATCCTAAACTAACCAAGGTCAAACAAATTCTACACTCTAATTTTAACATTCTCCAATCTGACCCAGACACAAGATCAATATTCCCCACCCTACATTAGTTTTTCAACATCCACCTAATCTTAGAAATATCTTGGTCCGTACGAATCCCTCCATGCCACCACGCCAAACCGGCGCACAGACATGCCAGAGACCCAGATGTAAGGTCTGCTCCATTTTCATCACTTCTCTCACAATCACCATCATTACTGCTAATGGTCGGTACACCCTCAATCCCAAGGATACATGCCACACCCCTAATGTTATATACATCCTAACCTGCAAGTTCTGTGATGCCTCTTATGTGGGGGAAACAAGTTGTGCTCTTAACATTCGAATTAATAACCATCGTCACTTCTGTACTATCAACAAACCGGATGCCCCAGTTTCCTTGCACACCGAGTCCCACAATACCAATTTTGATCTATCTTTCTTGGTTGCCATAATCCACATTTTACCCCCTACGACCAGCACCTCAACACGCCGTCTGTGGGAGAATGCCTTTATTCACGGTTTGAGCGCGAAAATAAAACCTGGCCTTAACCTTCAATAACTCTAAGCTCCCCTTTTCCTCTGCATTTTCAACACATTTCGACCCACGATCCCACCTTGTACTTACACGCTATACAGTTATTATTATTTCAAGTTCCGGATATCTACGCGCTACAGTAGTCAGTTGTTCTCCAGTTTTGATGCTTTGTCCGCCACTGTCTCTTCAAACTTGTACTTTGTGAACTTCGCTCTCTTCCTCTCTACTTGAAAAAGTGTGAATACACGAAATATAGTGAACTTTTTTTATGTGTACATGTGAATATGTGTGATCTAATGCAAAAGTAAGCTGTAAGTATTATCCTTTTTTCTCCTTCATTTGTCTTAAATTTACCTTATATATATATATATACAGGGTAAGTCAAAATGATGTACCCGATTTCATAAATTTATTTTGTGAAATATAATGAACATATCTGAATGTAATACATGTGGTAAGAAGGGTAACTCTCAAAGTTTTTTTCAGTCACATCACAAGTGCTCTATGTGAGCACCTCGCGTAACACGACACACATCAAGCCGATAGTCTATCTCCTGCCAAACCTTGTGTAGTGTGTCACGGTCAATCTTTGCAATTTCTGCTGTGATGCGGGCGCGAAGGTCACCCAATGTTGTTGGAAGTGGTAAACACGATCCTTTATGAAACCCCACGAAAAGAAATCACACGGGGTCAGATCGGGGAAACGAGGTGGCCAACGAATGAGAACTCGATCCTCCTGAGATGCACGGCCTATCCAGCGCTGTGGCAATGCCTCATTGAGATGATCCCGAACGCTGCCATGGTAATGCGGAGGGGCACCATCCAATTGAAGAATGAAATCTGTACTATCCTCTTCGAGCTGTGGAAGGAGCCATTGTTGCAGCATATCAAGAAAAACATGTCCTGTCACAGTAGGTTCAAGGAAAAAAAAGGGCCCATAAATCTTTTCAGGGGAAATGGCACAAAACACATTCACCTTGGGTGAATCGCGTTGGTATTCCACAACTGCGTGGGGATTATCAGTTCCCCAGATCCTTACGTTGTGTCTATTCACATTCCCAGAAAGGTGAAACACCGCTTCATCACTGTAACGTAACCTTTCGGCGAACCCATCCTCTTCCATTAACGTGAGAAAATCAGCACAGTAAGACGCTCGAGCAGCATAATCAGTGTCTCTTAAGGTTTGTAGCAGTTGCAAGCGATAGGATTTCATTTGTAACGTTTCCGCAGAATTCGCCATACAGTTTTCTGTGGCATTTCAAGTTCCCTCGCTGCCCGGTAGGTAGACTTCTGTGGACTCCGCACAAAACTGGCGCGAACACGTTCCACTGTCTCTTCCTCAGCTGAAGGACGGCCAGTCGATTTTCGCTTACAGATGCAGCCCGTATCTCTGAATTTTTCATACCACGTACGAATG
>JAGDQP010004326.1:25473-86079 GCA_022664845.1 Lepisma saccharinum
GGTTTTGCTGTGTGTTTGGTGGGATTGGCAGGGAATTATCTACTATGAGCTGCTCCCCTACGGCCAAACCCTTAACTCGGAACTATACTGTCAACAATTGGACCGTCTGAAGGCAGCAATCGCCCAGAAGCGGCCAGCTTTGGCCAATAGAAGAGGCATTGTGTTCCACCAGGACAACGCCAGGCCACACACATCGATAGTGACTCGCCAGAAGCTCCGGGAGCTTGGTTGGGAGGTTCTTATACATCCACCTTATAGTCCGGACCTGGCACCGAGTGATTACCATCTGTTCCTGTCCATGGCGAACACGTTTGCTGGTGAAAAATTCGCTTCAAGAGAGGCTTGTGAAAATCGACTGTCTCAATTTTTTGCCAATAGGGACAAGGGCTTCTATGAGAGAGGCATCATGATATTACCTTCCAAATGGCAACACGTTATCGAACAAAACGGCGCATATGTGACCTAAATCGGATCATTCTAACTATGGTAAGTCAAGCCTTCAATGTCATGCAAAAATAATGGATTACTTTTTACTACACCAGATATTATAAATATTATTATAAAACTGCAATTTTTAAAACGAACGCGCAATGGATGGGCTTAATTAGCCTTTTCCGCGGTAGATTACAAAATACGAATAAGAAAATAGAAAACCCGTGACGTCGTTACAAAAATATAGCGCACAAGGTTTATTTTCTAGTTAGGCGCCTATCCTTCAAAACTAAATGCAACTTTAGTAACACAAGTTCTGTATTTATTACGTTTTTATCTTTTACATGAACAAGATTTTGAATTACAACCAGAAAGTTCAGTGTACATTTTTCTTACAAACAAAGAACATGTAAATAAAGACACTATTCAGTCACCATAAGAGAAAAAATATGCAGTGGCACTCCAAAAGTATAGGAATAAACAACACTTGAAAGTGTAACTAATTAAGCTTTTACACTATTGATATATTTTTTATTAAATCTCAATACACCATGTTTGTCAGTCTGAGTTGTGATTTTCGAGTACGTGGTTTCTAAAGATCGAACCTACAATTAATTAACGTAAGCTGTTTACCACGAACGGATTTGAATTGAATTTTTATTTATGCCCTTTAGGCATCTAAGGCTCAGGCCGGGATAGGAGAGGGGAAAGGATTCGGAAAGGTGCCAGGGTCTATGTTGAAGACGCCCTCCCGGCATTTGCCTGGTGTGACTGAGGAAAAACCTTAGTCAGTGTGGTCGGCCGCTGGGATCGAATGCAAGACCTCCCGAAAGCTAAGCCAACGCTCTACCACTGAGCTACGGCGGCTCGGTGAACGGGTTACTTGGCTTCCGTGCGTATATAAAAACGTCTCTATTCGGAAGAAAACTAGTTGAAACTTTTAAAAAGAATTAGTTGCGAAAATATAGTAGATATTTGATTAAAAAAATCATGGAATCAGGTATCAATGAACATTTAGTATAAAGACAGGTTTTGTATATTGAAACAGGCCAAATAAATTGATTCTAAACAATCCTAATACCCCAAAATAAACTTTCAATAGTATGTCTACCATTAAACAATAGGCATTTTGCTTAAGATCCAGGACTAACTAGCCTAATTATTACACTAATTTACTCCTCTACTTGCTGTTTCGCTCTAAATATAAGAAATGCTTTAAGAATTTCTTTTTTTTTTATCTCTTCAAAAAGCGCAGATTCGGCCAGAAAGTCAATTCTGGGGGTCCCTCCAGCATCCGGACAGACTGCTTCTCCAGCTTCTTCTAACATTTGTGATTCATTGAAAGATTTCTTCCAGTTCTTCAAGGACCTTTTTTCGTCAGATTTAATGGATACATTAAACCAGGATTTAATTCGCTTCAACTCTGCTGACAACCTAATAGATAAGCTTCCAATTGCTATTGAAATTCTTCAACACCTTTTTTCAGCCATGCAGAAATAATCAGCTTTCTTCATTACAACACAGGATTCTTCTTTGAAATTCATCATAAGCGATTCTAGTTCCAGGCAACAGGCGTACTTCTTGTTTCTTCTCAGTTGACATGACAACCATTTTTCATCCATCAGTTCCGGCATTTCCTATACTTCTCAGGGTTGCGACAGTTGCACTCTGATACATTTCATTTACTTTTCCTCAATCTCGCCAGAACAATTCACAGTGAAGGCAGGGGCTCACGCCCGGAACTTCATTCAACAAAACGTCACATTTTTTCCTTCCTTCCTTCCTTTTTTTATCTTGCGTTGTACCGATTACTTTTGGAGTATTTCGAGATAAACCGCAAAACTGGCTCTCGAATGTAATATATAACTATTAAATCACAACTACGTCCTTACCACAGTAACTACGCTCTTTCAAATTTTACCATTTACAAATACATAGGAAAATTTTATTAATTTTAATTTACAATGGGTTAGACAGACATTTTGGGCCTATGTCAGTCACAACACAGAAGAATGACGTCCTTTAGTGAAAACAGTTTCGGGGAAGACAAGGGTCAGGACTTTATTCCCCGCATCCATCTAGTGAAACCCTGGAAAACTCATCTCCTGATCGGACAATGACCACCTCAAGAACTCCTACTAACATGAAATACGTATTTTCCCTTCAATTTGCACGGAGATCTTCCTTGGTATAAGGCGAAATTATTCAGCCAACACTACTGATATAAAGTCGTTAGGCCAGCGTCTCCAAGGTCGCGCGTTCGAATCCCACCTGCGGTATGGATGTTTGTGGACTTTAATAAGCATTGCATTCGTTTCATCGTGATGGGTCGAAGTGTAAGTTACTAAAAATGGTCCATACAAAATAAAATTTACAAAGTTTTACTAACATGAAATGAAACTGACCTAATGCTAAAACAATACAAGCAGAATTCTATTGTGCACGAGGAAAGCAATAATGGTCATACTAATCCAATAGGAAGTAACACGAACAATCTACAGAAATTTACCCACCTTTTTCTTCACGAAGTTTTTCGTTTTGCAGAATATCCAGGTCAGATAGTATTAATGTCTCAGCAGGATTCGAATACTTCTTTACCTGCCAACTGAAATTTTCCGGAAAACACACAACTTTTCTATATGTACCTCCAAGAGAATACTTCCTGCAAAGATTAAGAAATACGTACAATGAAATATCTCTAATCCATGAACATTTAACTTTTTTTTTTTCAAAACAAGAAACATTGATTTTAAATAAACAGCTCTCATACAAAGCTTACTACTGACTAGCTATATGAATGATAACCATTATGTTTTTTCATGTTCTATTCCCACCTACATTCAAACTACGACAATGCGTGGATTTAAATACATAGAATCTTCTACCAATATACATGAAAACGACTACTTAAGCCATGATTCGTTTGTTCGAATTGTGATTAGCCTCCTAAACGACCTGTAAGTTTTGTTAAAGTGGACTCCGAACCACTCTTATTGGGTTTAAGTCCAGAACCAAGCGCAAAGAAAGACTATGCTAACCACTCAGACAACTGGAGGTCTATTCAAGAAAGGAGTCTGCAGCAGTTTTCAATACCGATAGAGAAGGAAATAATACGATCGGTCAATAAATGACTCCCGATATTTGTTGTTTAAGCTTCTTAAACTTAATAACATACATAAACGTCTCGGCTTTCGAAGCTTATATCTCACAAGGAACACTCGCCAGGTGACAGTCCCCGATTTTGATGAAAATTCGTATGTGGGTACAGTGCATAGGTAAACCTTCACAGCCAAAATTATAGGTGCTGTCGTCAACAAATAACGACATGGGGACCCGAGAAAAATTGAACATGGAGAGAAAGTAAATAGAATACAGAGTACGGAAAATGCCGTTTCTTTTATAAACTGTTACATATATTGAAAGCTAATGGATAGTAATGGATACTGGACAGGAAGTGATACATGCTGGAGGGTATGACGACAATGACCGCCATCTTGACTATGCTCTACAATTTTTAAATAGTAAGTGAGTCGTGTGCTATATCAATCTATGCTAGGATGTTAAAAAAAAAAAAAACAATGACGAAGTCGATTTTGGCATAACGCTAATCTTGTACGACAAAATGACACGTAAAATTGACCTGAAGAATGTAATTTTTACCTAGCATTACGCCTTCTTGAAACTGGGGCTTCATCTTCCTTTAGTGTATTTAAAACATTATAGTGCACTTCATGTCGCAGCCATGAGGATCATATTTTCCAACATAACGGTGCCTCTTCTGTATCCGTTTGGTTTTTGTTTCTTTAACTGTTTCAACAAGAAATGATTTTCATCATTCGACCTACACATTCTCCAGGTCAATTTCACGTGTCATTTTCTCGTACAGGATTAGAGTTATGCCAAAACTAATTTCATTATTATTATTATTATTTTAGCATTCCAGCAGAGATTGATGTGTCACACAGCCCACTTACTATTTAAACATTTTGAAGCAGAGTCAAGATGGCGTCATTGTCGTCATACCCTCCAGCATGTCGTCAATCCATTACTAGCAATTTGCTTTCAATATATGTGACAGTTTATAAAAGAAAAGGCATTTCCCGTACTCTGTATTCGATTTACGTGCTCCCTACGTTCCATTTTTCTCAGCCCCGCTGTCGTTATTTGTTGACGACAGCACCTATCATTCTGGCTGTGAAGATTTAACTACACACGAATTTTCATCAAAATCGGGCTCTGTTACCTGGCGAGTGTTCCTTGTCAGCTCCTAATTATACCAGAAATATGACTTGCGTCTTACAAGCTAACTGCTGGTATGAATTGCAATCATGCCGAGTGTCTCACAGGGTAGAGAGGGTTGATCGTCCCAAAAGAGGTCTGCAAGCATGAGTTTTAGCCCCAAATGGTAAAATGAAATAAACAATATCCCTTTTATGTGAACCTTTATTGTCTGTCTGTTTTTTTTTCTTTGGGGGGGAGGGGGTCAGCGTACGAGTGCTGTCACGTTCCATAGTGGGTCAAAATGTCGAAAACGTGGCCAAAAATTAAAAAAAAAAAATCCAGTTCGGAATTTTGAATTAATAGGTTGGCTATAGTACTTCTGGGACTATGAAATAACGCTCATAGAAACGGTCGAGCATTTCTTAAGACGGTTGTATTTCAGGTCAAACGTAGCACTCACGTGTGAGCAACACATCAGGCTAGTCGGGCGGAAGACGTGGTGCGTCGTTGCCGTGAAATATCTTTGTGCTGTGTAGGTGAATTAAAAAAAGAAATTAAATGGAGACTGCTTCAGAAGGTATGTACCTAATTAAAAATGGCAATTTCAGTTTTTAATCATATACCAAGAATTCTTTTTTTCAATCAACGTTCATACCGAAAAATGAATAAAATTATCATAAAATATAATAAAAAAGAGAGAGAAGTTACGTATACCACGACATTTCGCAAAATTTCGAATTGTCTGATAAAGTATATACTATTTTTCTTCACGAATCAGCCTTAAAACCCAACTACTAGCAACTACTTCGGTAATGACCCACATTTGAAGTGGCAGCTACAATATTTAATTATTTAAGCATTTTTTTAAAGTTAATTAAAAAGTATAAAATTGGGTCCAAATTCATACAAATAACGTGTTAAACGAAATCTATAGCATAGTGCAGGACAGGACAAAGAACAGGAAGCAGGGACGTACGCAGAGGGGAAGGGGGGGTGTCCTGGACACACCCAGACAGACCTCGGATACCCCCGAAATCAACTTCTGGGTGCGTGACTGAGAGGAAAATAATGCTCTCTCTCTTCAAGGGTTCGACGCATAATTTAGAAAAAGACAGGCGGTGCCGGGATATACTGTTCTATCTTATTTGAATCACATGTTCATTCTATTCCAGCTTAACGTTTGAAACTGATACTTTTACGGTATTTTTTGTGTCGTATTAATGTTTATTAATATATTTTTTTAAAATAAATAATTGTAAATGTGATAAAAAATATTTTTTGTAATAAAATAAAAACATTATAAATACAGAGTTTTTTTCAATACATTTTCTTACATATAAATAATAAATGAATAAGTAAGCAATGTGCAAATTAACGGGAGGAATGAGGGGGAAATCACCCTTTCCTGTGAATCTGCATGTAGACGTATGTATAATGTATAATATTAGAAGCTGACGAGGTTCCAGACCACTGTTCGGATGACGATACAGACGACGATAGCGATGATAAAAACGATTTGGATGGAGATTCGGGTGAAGATTTCGGCAATTATTCATACGTGGTTTAGAGTGAAGAAGCAGCTGTCCATAAAAACGGGGAAGAAGAAGAAATAGACTTACAAGATTAAAAACTTCGTATAAATTTGATCGGGTTTATATTCTATGTTATTTGTAACTTTTTTTTTTCTTTAATAATAAAGCCTTTCTGAATTTTCCAGTTTTAATGTCAAATTCGTAACTGGCACGGTCGAAATCCCTAATATACCGATTTTTGTTCCGTTAACTTTTTTTTCTGATTTTATCCGCCATTTTGATGTTAAATTCGTAATTAACACAGTCAAAAACCCTAATATACCGATTTTTGTTCAGTTAATTCTATCTTTTTTTTTCTGATTTGTTCCGCCATATTGGGTCTGCCATTTTGAATTTTTCCTTTTTGATTTTAAATTCGTTATTAGCACGGTCAAAAACCATTATATATACTGAGTTTTGTCCACAATAACTGAAATTTTGAATTTTAGCCACGTTTACGACATTCTGACTCACTGAGCGATAAATTCTAAAAATAAATGATCATCATCTACTACAAATTGGGTACGATACGTGCAAACGTTACCTCACTGGAATTGTGTTCAATAAGCTTTCCAACAAAGTATCATTGAGGGCTCTATAATGATGACAGTAACCATGGCCGCGCACGTGAAGATCTACATGAATTTGCTGGCTGGCGTGTAAAGGTTAAAAATTATTCAACCTGCCACCCAACCTACGTAATTCAGTGGTTACGGTCGCGGATTTCTAAACAGTAATGAAGAGGCAAAAAGTTCGAATTCTCACTAATTTTTTCCGATGTTTTCCTCAATCTCATCAGGGGAAGGCATGGATTGCTCCTAAACTGTGCTCCCTGGCCGCTACTTCCCCATTCTGGGCTGGAGCAAATACGAGTGGTGACGTTCCTCGACAAGTACAACTTCCTCGACAAGAAAAAGCAGCGAGCACGGCCTTTATCCCATGCTGAGAAGAGAAAAAGTTTCACTATCCACGACGCTTCTCAGCTGCTGATTCGTATTCACAGACCTTCGCCACTATAATTAGGTTCTTAATGAGACCAAGATAATCCTATCCTCTCGAGTACATGAATCCAATTAATTTGTAATAGAATAATATTACTATCTAAAATTTTAGGACACTTAACCTTTGTGATATTGAAATACAAGGAAGAATCCGAGCTTAGTACACAAATACAAACTATTAAATATAATTTTTCCAACTGTTGATTTCGTAACCCAGTAAAACTATTAGCTTATGTAACTAGAAAACTGACAGAGTTCAATTCTTTTCACTTTTACCTTTTATTAACAAATTACTTTTGATCGAAATTCTTATTGAAGTTTAATATATAGTTATAAATTACATCTTTGTAATATCAAAACATCATCTGATCTCTTTGTAATATGAAATTTCGCGCAAAATAAAGAATTTACAAGTACTGTTAATAATATTATAAATTTTCAGATGCCACATAGCCTACCACCATTGATACACTTGTTATCCATGGAAATCACAAGAGATTAAAAGATAATAAGATAAAAGATAACCGTTTGTTGTGGTTGGTGTGCCAGACGGCCATATGACACTTGGTTGAGCAGAAATTCATTAGGTGTCTACTAATTTTGAGACTTGAAATTCCCCTGAGTTTTCCGGTTTTTACGTGGTAACTTCTAAATTCCCTGAGTTCTTAGTATAGTGGAACATGTAAATAATATGCAATGACATCTTTAAATCCCACCACCACCCAGTCCAAGCATCTTGTACATTACTGGTTTCACAAGAGGAATAATAATAATAATAATAATAATTTCTTTAAAATAGAAGATTTTAACACATTGAAAAAATCTGGTCAGCATTGGAAATCGAACCCACGACCTCCACCTTACCGAGGCAGTGCTCTTACCAACCGTGGACAGGTCCTCCTCATAAATTTCCTTGAGTTTCCCTAATAAATTATAGATTTCTTCAGATTTATAACATTTCCAGAGTATTCCAGGTTTTCCAGGATGGTAGAAAACCAGAATTCGGACCGCACTCAGGCGGACCAATGGAACCATCCCAAATGGGGTTCTCCATTATTTTCTTCAGTCTCACTTGGTGAATGGTGCAAAGCAGGAACCTACAGTTATCCTGGGGTTCCAACCACACAACAGGCTCGTTCCAAGCCTCCCGATTCCATAGTAGTGCCAGTTGGTACAGCGATGGCTTCGCATTCGGGATGTTCTAGGTTTGATATCAGCAACTGATCATGCTGACAGGTTTTTCCATTCATACTAGGTAAATGTTGGGATTGTACCTTAAATTTGGTCCTGGCCGATTCTTTCTTGCATCCTTTCCCCTACCCTATCCCGGTCTGAGCCACAGATGCCTAACGACCATAAATAAGTTCAAATTCCACAGTAGTGACACACAGTTAATGACTGAACTACGGCGGTTTGTACACAGCTTTACATTTACTATATTTTATTTTTAAAACTCGAAAAAAAAAAAACGAGAAAACACAAAAACCCCACCTGGGCCCAGGTGGATTTTTTTTTCTTTTAATCCCCGTTTTTTCTTCAAACCCTGCTACTACTACTACATTACTGCCATAAAAGAATTTCAGACTTACCGGACTCTTTGTTTCAGTTCCGCAGTGAGACCATCTTCCGCCAATATCTCATCGTACCACTCTTTCACAACGTTATTTGGATAGATTACATCATATCCAGGCAAAGGTAGGACTACATTTTCAAATTTGGCTCCTTCTACATCATCTTTGGTCAATATTTTTGGAATTATCTTTTTCCCTACAGTACTTGCCGCTTCTGAGACTTCTGAAAACGAAATACATGCTATAAAAGAACATTTCGACTTTACACAAGTAATAATTTAGCATCTACAGCCCTTTCACACATTAATGAACTTAAATCATGACGAATATGGGCTGGGGCGTTCGCTATATTCGAATATTATTTTCTTTGACCACTGAAATGAACAAAACTGTTTAAGAACAATATTTACTTTGTTTACATTATTTCGGTTAGACATGCAGCTATCGCCTGAGTCCATTACAAGCCTGCAGGAGATTCTTCAAGAGATTCCTTCAGAAGAAAAGACAGGTAGCGACCAGGCGCTTAGACTAGGTACTAGTCCAGTACCCGCTAGTGAAACTAAGGAACACTCCGGATAATCTCAGTTAGGATACATGCAGCAGGTCTCGAACTACCGTTCCTCTTCAGTGTCGATCCTAAGTCCGTGACTGTGACAACTAGACCAAAGGACTGGATTTCGCGGTGGCTCAGTGGTAGAGCGCTCATCTCTGGTGCGTGGGGTTCTTCAGTTCCAATGCCGGCTCGTGCATGTGGACTTTGTACTGAACAAACACCGTGTGTGGGGGTTTTCTCGGGGATTCTTCAGTTTCCTCCCACTTTCTTCAGTCCACCAGTTTTCTCATCATCACATCGTCGTCCTGAGCCAAAGCTGTCGAAAGACCTGACATAAATATTCACAATTCAAACAGGACTGGATCTGTTTACAGAACAATCACACACTAAAGAAGTCACACTAAACTTTAATCACTATTAACTATATTTCACTTAGAGTACGTAAGGAATTCATGTCTACCAGATATCATAAGCATTTATGCTTACATCAATTAAACAATGACCAAGTTTGTGACAGGAAACTGATACATAAAGTAAGGAATAACATATTTACAGAATGAAGAAGATTGATTTCTACGTATTACGCATATTAATAATGTTTTACGTAGTCCAAAAACAGGTAATTAAAATAAAATCTATAAAATGTACAACATACTTCCAACTAGTCCGAGAAAAGTAAAACCAAATTAATTACCTGGAGTCTCTGATACAGGTTCCGTAATGACCAAGTCTCCTTCCATTGGCTTCAAACCGAATTCTCGGACTCTGCGTGAAAGAACCCTGTTCCAGACGTAGCTTTGATAGGAGTGAAGATACATCAATCGTGTATTGCGAGGAATCTACGAGTTCACAGAAAAATCTAGTACAATGGATTACAATTAACATAAAAAAAAAAAAGTTTAACTAACACATTACCATAATTAATGGTATAAAACTGCCACGTGGAGGATGGGGGGGGATTTCAAACATGATGAACTTATTTACTCCTACTAAATGCGGAAAACAACTTCGTGGAATCCATGATTGAAGGCTTTCACAACGAGTGTCTGACATATTATTAATAACGCTTTCGGGATATTTGTTATCCGTTTTTTTTTTCCCGGTACTATTTTATTTGATTGCTATAATGCTTTTCTAGTGAGAATTAACACCAAACAACATCCGTAACGTTTAGCAGAAAGGCTAACGAAACGATTATCGGGCCTTAATCAAATAAAAGCACACAAAGAAAATAAAAAAGCCCGAAAGTTTTATTAATGTCAAACTTCGTCGAAGTTCACTTATTATCAGAATTTTACTAAGACTACAATGTCTTCTCTTTAGGGAAAAACGGAAGAAGAAGGGTAACATGGAAGACACTACTAACATGCAATTAAAACTCAAGTATGAACAAAAACAAATCACATCTGACATGATTAACCTTGGCATACACGGTATACCAGTATGAAGAAGATTTAATCTTGGCTAAATGTGATTGGGCCCTTCTACAATACACATTCTTGTATTTCTAACTGATACAGTGGCTTCACAAAAATAAGCAACTTCAACTTTTTTAAATTTGCTCCTTTCAATTTCACCAGAAAACCATTATTCAAGCGAATTTGACTAAACTAGGATACATTATACAGAAGGAGCACATGTGACTTAGCCCTAGAGTGAGTCATTTAGAGGCAAATGAATGGAGAGGACTTTCTAGCGGACGTTTCCCTTTTCCCGCCTAACAAAGGAAAATATAAATTTTATGGAAGAATGTTCATGGAAAAGTTTCTTCCTTCGTGAGTACAAATTGTGTTTTCAAAGAAAAGACGATCTGCAACAAGAAAATAATTTCAAATTTCTTACCCACACGAAAATGGGTTTATCAAAAACTTCATACAATAACGGGTCTAAACAGTTCGAAAATCTATTATGAAACACGCACAATCACAGATACCACATAAAAATATGTACGCCTAATTACCCGTTTATCACAAACTAAGGTAAAACTTAAAAGTGTTTTAACGCAGTACCATATTACCTACAAACACTGTTGATGTATGATTTATTAACAAGTTTGTAAGTTCAAAGTTATTACACTGATCACCTAGTTTCTTCAGAAGCTTATGAAATTACCTTAGTGCGATCGAACATATGTTGATGTAACAAAAATAAACCTTAAAACTGGAGTGAAAGAACACATTAAAGATGCCAAAAATTCCCAATCCTGTTTCTGGTTTGTCTGAACTCCAATCACATTATAATCTGATCTTGCATCATCAATAAAGCAGATTTACATATCAACTGGATTGTCAAAGAATCTTTCTTTTTCTTAACAAAAAATCCCGCCCTAACACAGACAGAGGTAAATTAAAATATGGATTCCTTTTAGGTTTCAGCAGAAAGTGCTATGAAGCCATATGCCGCCTTGTCCGTCTGTAGACAATTTTCCACTCAGGAACTATTAGGACTAGGAAGGTGATTGAGGTGTCGTTGGAAAGCTCTCGCCAAGACGAGTTCAAACCCGTATAGATCATACACTCTGCACAGGCGGTTTCGGAGATAGAGGGCAATATAACTTAGGAACTCTAGCATTAAGAAGGTGGTTGAAATGTCATTAGAAAGGTCTCGGAGAGACAGAGTTCAAACCCATATTATTCATGTAGATCGCAGAGGAGGGTTATGAGATCGGGGTGGGACATTTTCAACTTAGGAACTACTAAGCCTAATAAAGTGGTCGAAGTGTCATTAGAAAAATTTTGAGCGGAATAATGAATAGCTCCTGAAGCCTGGCGGTAACATATATGCACAGTATGCAGACTGGCCTCTGCCTCACTTGTTTCTTAAATGTTTATTGAGCCACAATAACTACGATTCACGAACCTACACGATATAGCAACTGATCAAAAATACAATAGCCATCTTTCCATTATGTGCATCTGCCTACTCTGTTTTCAAATTTGTACTCCAACAAACTTGTCCTCTTCTGTACATAATCTTTCCACCTTGTTTCTTTATCTTTTACTACCTTTTACGAGGAGTTCTGCAGACGAATTATGCGAAACGTTAGCTTAATATAGTTGTTTTCAGCAAGGAAGACTTGGAGGTCCAACACGTACGTACCTGAACTGAATATATAACTTGTATATATCACTAATATTCAAAATGTTTTAAAATTATTTCATCTAAATGAAACGGATCGAGTTTTAAAATGAAGAAACTTATTTTGCGCGGCAGAAGTTAGATCCCTCTGCATTTGTTAGATTGTTCTTCAATCACATAAGACAACCAATCCCGAGAGCTTTCTGATGAATGAACCTGACATGAATGTCTATATTCAGCAATATTTTTACTTCAAGAGGATACGCATGAGGAGGAGGATGGAAATAAGCTCGAACTTAGCAACCTTGAACTAAAGTTCGAAATCGAAATTCAATGTAAGTGAGGCAGAACCAGGAACGATTCATGTTCTTACCTTTCATAGAGCTGTATCTTATATATACAGCTGTGGTAAGATTAGCTGTATAAAAGGTAACCACTAAAGTTAGAAAGCTTACGATGTTAGTGATCACCATGATTTTCATTATCCACTACGCAGAAACTCTTCATCAATGAACTGATGTAACTTATTTCTTTGTATTGCGTTTAGAAAATGCGAGCTGACTAGAAAAATTACCACTATTGCTCTCACCTCTCATCCTTATCACGCACGAGAAAGAAAAAAATCTGAACATGACTCAAAAACAGCAGTGGTGAAATTCCGCAATCCAGCAACCGTAAGGAGACAATACGTATCCTTTAATGGCGAGTAATTTACGCATCCGCACGCTGCCTCTGATACAAATCCGAGAATGGTCAGGATACTACGTTACTTCTCATCCTTCGAAGCTAAGCCATATAGTACAAATAAGTAATGGGAAGAAAAAGACGGTTCAGAATGTGAAGCAATACTGGATAGAAATTCACCTGCTGATAAGATGAATACGCCTTGCAACAGTGCAACATTCCTAAGAACGCCACGTACAGAGAACCTTGCACATACATACAGTTCTTTTCTGCGTGTTTGACTGTATAGCAGAGGAAAAATAACTAGACGAACATCTGAATCATCCAATGCGTTACGAAGAAAAACAATAGTTAAGAACGAACAATAAGTCACAGGTGTGTAAGTACCAATGAATGAATCAATATGATTACAACACTGTACGAAGAATCTTACAAATTCTATACAAATCACACGTCTATGAAAGGCACTCACCCCTTCCAAAGCATTCACATAGTCATTTTTATTGTGTTTACATAATCCCTGAAGTAACATTCCCTCAATGGTTTGCTTCCTCGACAATTTTCCATAGGCATCCATGGCATTACGTGTCTTCCACCACACTTCGCGTGCTTCAGCTAGATCTCCATGTTCTCCAGGTCGGGGTTTCAGGATGAGTTCCACAGCCTATATCAATTAGAAATACGAAGAAATGAAAATATAGGGAAACAATGAATGTTACAATGCACTGTTTTGAGACTATAATATATTAATAAGCATTCACTAATTTTTTTTTTTCTTCAGAGGATACAAACAAACATATAGACACCACAATTGCTGAATGTTTATCATACTTTTTTAAGCTACTTCTTGCTATTAGGACTCCGATTTTTGTCATGCTACGTTTTTAATCTGTTAATCTGGACTGTCGTTCCACGCCTAAGTCAACAAAAATATATTTCTTGTTTCTGTGAACGCGATAACGTTTTTATTGATTTTATAAATGTATATCTTAGTTTTAGGTTACATTAGGTTAACAGGAAGGGGGGGGGGGAGAGAGAGAGAAGAGAAGACAGGCATTCGCGAACACCAGCCGCGTACAAAGAGTTGGCCAAAGACTGTGCGAGTTGTGCTTCGGCGTAAGATCGTACGGCACAAATGATCTTGCGTCCCTCTACCAACTTTAAAAACACTAGAAGTCCTCACAGATGGTAGAGACCTTGACGACGTTGTGAGGCTTTCAACCAACATCTACCTACCTGTACCACAAATACCAAAAACCTGCCACACTGGACAAAAATAAATTATTTCTGGTTATTATGATACTAACCACAACATTCGTTTAACTATCACAGCACCAACTCAAAACAAAAATATTAACGGAACGGTATGTTTAGACAAAATTCAAGTAGACACAGGTTAGCTTGCGGATGAAATGCTCATTTTAAGTCTTCCTGTTGATTGACAATTCCGTGAAGACAGATCATTAATCAAGAAGTATCAAAACTGGCATTCGTAATATAAATCTTCACTCAGACACACTTTCGAGTTTATCTGAGATGTTCTAAGAAGCCTGTGTTGAACTACTTTCATTTTGAGAGTGCGGAAACTGTAATGCAACTTCCAGCAGCGCAACACATCTGTGTTTCCTTTCTACAGAAATATCCAACTTTCAAGTATCCAGCGCCTCATTAAAAGATAAGAAAAATGGCTCCTCTAGGAAAACGGAAAGCGCGAAGCCAGTCCTCAGTTCAAAGCGTAAAAACTAGGCCAAACTAGAACTGCGCCCACAGAAAAAAATGTTGTGTGCTACAAGAAACTTCAAGAGTTTCTTTTAGGAACAGGTCTATAATTTTTACCTAGTATGTTGAGTACCAGTCTCCTCCTATTTGTACTCTGGGGCGAGGATGAACTACCTTTGTGTCTTGATAAACACCTCTGTGCCTCGCCTATCAGTTACAATCCACTGGACGCCCAAATTTAGTGACGGTAGGTTCTGTGCGGAGGCGGTTTGTAACTTGATAGTTTCCGGATAAGACGAAGCGATTGTAGTTTGCCTTGGCTAAGGCTAGAAACTGATGAAATATTGTTAACTTTCTGGGAGTTGGTGAACGATGCAGATTATACTAAAAGTAATCTCACGTAAAACAAGCATTTTGTTTTATTAATTTATTTATTTTAATTTTATTATGCATCCTTTGGCGTTCAGGTTTATTGGTCATTTCTATGATTTAAAATCATTTCTAGGGTGATTTCTGAACTTTTATTCTTATTTTGCAAACTCCCCGTTTACACCAAGATTCTGTCCGCGTAACATATTGAAAAATGTACAGGAATATTGGTTACTGCAGTAACTGAGAATACAACCCAGGTCCTCAACATACCGACATCACTTTTGTGCTTTTAGAATCTGGAAATGTAATTCTAAGTGTTAGGTTTTTTTTTTGTTTTTTTTTTAAATCACATTTTGTTTCCCCCAAAGAAGATACCAATAATAAGAGAAAAATATGGATTTTTATAACCCGTAATACTTGCTAATTTATAACACTGCTCGACACTTTAGTAAAATTCATTATGTGAAAGGCAAATGACAGCTTACTGTCCACAATCCTGTTCAGTTCTGGTTTGCTTAATGGGTGGGTATCGTAGCAATAAACAATTCATTTACATCAGGCATGGCCAACAGCAAGTCCGCAGGCCTCGATATTAAATTCTAATATGTAATCAAATTTACTTTAAAAGCATATTTACAATCAAGTATTCTATATTGTTCTCGCAGTAATAAAATGATCTATGTTCTGTTCAAACGTTTGGTTTAGATCATAGAAATCCGAGCCCTGTTTATGACACTTTATAGGAAGTAGTAGTATCAAAATTTGAAATGCATGTGAAAAATAATAAAGTAGTACAAGCCATGAGTTAGGTGTAGTGTTGTCAGTGGAATCGTTCATCCGTGCATAGAACGAAATGTACCAATGTGTATCCCGGAAGAACATTAATCATCTTGTTTGTGAGTGGTAGTCATGAGAAATAAAGTATTGGACTACTATGCTGTATGTTTATTAACACCCATATTTAAAATTGGAATCCAAATTTTGTCTAACTGTCCTGTATCTAGATTTAATTCCGGCTTATATTTATGTACATATGTGTTTTCGTATACTGTTCTATCGATGTAATTCTGATTTATGCAAAACAGACGCTTCTTTTACGATGTGGCGTGTATTTTTGAGGTACTGGGACAGTCCTGATATTAGATGATTGCTGTTGTGAATTGCGTACAAATTCCTTGAGTCTAACCCGAAGGTTGGGTTTGAGTTGGTTTGATCTATACATCAGCTACTGTATTTAGATGTTATCGAATACATCCCACTGTAGGAGATACTAACTTTTATAGCGGACGAAATATTTATCAATTCTTTTTGGTGGTACTGAAATAGGGCAAAAGTTATTGGTTTAATAAATTTTTATTTAATCTGGCTGTAATGTTGGGAAAGATGGGAATATTAATCCATTTATGGGTTTCGGTGCCTTTGTGGCAAGTGTTACTTTGTTGCTGGTAGTATCAGGTTTTGCCTTTTTTTTCGCACCAATTAAGTAATGTTGCCTTTTGGTACCCATTATTTTGGCCAACACTTACTCTATGATTTAGTTCTGGAATTTAGTTTCACGGCTCTGCAATTTCCTTCTACACCACCCTAACCATTCCTTCCATTCTAGTCGATGATGAAGATAACTCAAACTGTGAAATCGATAGAGGTAGTGTATGCCATACTGATTACTGTGATTATTATTGGGAAGATAAGCTTCCTCAAAGGTAAAAGTAAAAGTAGTTTACTGTATATTCAACTAATATTAATTTGAAAATAAAACAACTTCGAACTGTCTGAGTTGTTTTTGTTTTTTTTCCTGCATTTTTGTGCAGTGTTAATATTGTGTTATTCTTCCAAAGCATCCAAAAACTGTATGGCAAGCGCGGCAAAGGACACACAAATAGCAGAAATATTAACAAAATTATTTTACCGCAAGTTTGACCCACTCTTCGAATACACAAATGTTAAATTTCAGATCAATACGTTGAGTAGTTTATATTTGGCAGTACTGCCGTGGTAAGTAAAAAGACCTTAACTCCATTCGAATCGATTTTGAGAAAAATAACAAAATGAGTCTTACGTTTACCAAAGACGACGTTCACGTTGAATAAACGCTTAAAAAGCTGCCATAAAAGATTCTATTTCTTGACAAGAAAAACGTCTATCCAAATAAAAGACTACCTATACATAGTTCTTGGATCTTCACCGTCATTTAAAACTTTTCAGATACAGTTTGTGGAATTCACACGTGATCATACGAGCTATAAAGACCCAATACTATAGAAGACGGCCAAATAAAGTGACAACAGATGCCAGAAAATCATTTCAACCGACTGCACATTGAAAGTTAGAACGCATAGGGAAAGGTGCAGGACAGGCATGTATGATCTAAGATGTCTCAGGGAGGACGAGAAGAGTCTACGGAGAACAGTTCCGCTCATGACTTCTACTCTACATACCATCCCAGTATTTGTCTGTTGCGACTGAGGAAAAACAAGATATTTAGAAGCACCAGCTTGAATAGCCGGTCTTAGCATGAAATAAACCTGTACTATCTCCAGCGCAAACGTGCAAACAGTGACCTTCGCTACCTCCTCATGGATATACAGAAGATAAAATTAATACTACATACCAGATCCCTGATTATTTGACTTATTAACATCCTAAAATAGCTCGTGAGCTTCTAAGAACGGGACTTATAGTTTTTGGCAAAGTGAGTTCCAAACCACTCCATTCAATGAGTCTCCATAGGACTAGAACCCGTGAACAGGAGCAAGCGTGCTAACCATTAGGCTATGCGCAAGCCAACCAGATCCCTATGCAAAGACAACCAATGAGACAACAAAACCACGAACGGAAGCGTAGTATTAAAAACAGGGCTGATAGTGTTCAGACAGTACATAAAAATGATACCATGAGATATTAATACAATATTAACGCAGAAACAGAACGAAAAGTTTTTAGACACGGATCTCTCTCCCTCAGTCTCAGACTTTGGGAAATAAAAAATAAAATACCATTTAAAATTTACAGTAATTTGATAATTTACAATAAAGTGCTGCTTGAAATGTATTCTAGTTAGGGTGCAATCTCCTTATATACAAGAAATATCTCTAGAGGATTTCACAGTCACAACCGCACTACGGGTTATATTTAATTGCGTTGATTTTAAATCCTAAAATATCTGTTAAAAACGTATAGCCTACCAACAAATGGATCCTTCACAAGGACGAAGAAACGTATATTTGGTAACTCTCTCGTTACGATGTTTTCCATGCTTCATTTTCTTAATCATCACGTGTGTATTTCCTATTTCGCACAACCACCGCTCTATTGACACAAAATGAAATTCAGCGATAATATGATGCTTCGATATGACCTACCTCCTCCCAACGTCCCTGCAGCAGAGCTCTTCCTATGTGAAAAGTTGGGATAGATGACGTTCCAAAGCGCTGAAGTCCATAATAATTTAAAAATCCAGTTTCTTTCACTGAAGTTAACGAATCTTCAATCTGGCTGCGACTTTGAGTTACATTTCTGAATATCATGAAACAAACACACATTATTATTCAATTATAAAGTTTAGTGTAAAACAGCTTTTAAATGTTGTATCTGGATTGTGCCTTATAAACAAAATAATTCGCTATACATACCCAGCCTGAACAATAATATATGGCACAACACACAAGTATATACTCGTATATTTCATAAACAGATTAATTAGCAGAAAACATCGGGTTCAATACCTGACCTTGAAAACAGAAGTCCTACAAACGTACATAATAAGATGAATCGTTTAGGTCGAACTCACAGGCAGGAGGATGGTCAAAATTAAGAGTGTGTCTCGATAAATAACAACAGAAGATGTTTACGGGGTGAATTGTTCATGACCTCCTTTGCTTGCCTAATAACTTCTTCTAAGCTTTTCAATTGATTCTCAATTAATAAGAATAATACATGGGAATTCCTTTTACAAAAATACAGGTGTTCTATCTCAATTAAGGAAGTTCACGGAACCTAATTAACACAGGTCACTTTTTATTTTTTATATGATAGATGGTTTGTAATATTAAAGATTACTCCCGTGTCGTTCACCATGTGCAGAATATTGTGATAACTTTAAAAAATAATTCGAATTGTTTAAAACTTCGAGTAATCATTTCTACGCCCTTTGTCGCGCAGATACCTTAAAGAAGTTGGGACTGTTACTTTCATTGTAATAGTAGCGTAAAGTTGAATGCTTTTCAAAAGTCCACCTTATTGGGACGACATTTTCTCAGTAAGCAAAAAACGAAAAGAAGAAAGAAAACAGTATAAAAGACATACGCATGTGTTCTAAAAGCTGACCAAGTTTTATGACCGACCAGGCATTAGTTCAAATTTTACGACAAAATGTTTCCAACAAAAACTGCGACTGTTAGGGTATGGCTGGCAACACTGCGCGTTGGTACTGGCACCAAACTTCGTACATGTGTTCCTCACAGCAAAACAGTACGAAAGTTTATCATGCAATTTGCTGAGAAATGCATAGTTTCCGAAGAGAAAAGGACTGGTGAAATGTGCACTTACTAAGACGACACACACAACACTGCTACGCTTTTGGAGGTGATTATTATAATAACATGGATGAAACACGTGCAATTGATAAGTTACAACAAATTTTCGAAATGAGAACCATTTTGTTCCAAACAAGGATTTAGCCTGTCTCTCACTGCTCTCTGCCACTGCATGATGTGCAATTCCTGACGAATACTGTTAGCTACCAACTGTATTTTCTGTTCTTGCTTCTCCATGGACCGTGTGGAGGATAAATTTCCTTCAGGTTGGAGATACATTCACATGCCTAGTACGATCTACAATTTCGTCCTCGCGTGTCACTCATTGCATGCTAAAGTACAGCAGCTTAGGAGCTACCGAGGATACACGAACGTGTGCAGCCGAGGATTTTTCACTCATTCCCACCTGCACATTGCCAGCGCTACCAAAATAGTGCTAAACCTCGCACTGTTTTATCTCAGTTTGCATCTGGCGTCTTCACTTAAGCTAATTTTAAAAATTAAGTATCGAATCTTGATCTTAGGAAATGTATTTTTTTTTTTCCTCCTAATTAATATCACTAGTATAACATTTATTCCTTAAAAATAGGTATTGTTAACTCTCAGTCTACAATCTCGAATCTTCCAGTTTCCTAACTACGCTCTTGGATCATCTCGGTCTCTTAATACTATTATCTAGCTTAAAACATTAAAAATATTTATGATATTAATTTATATTTATGGGCCAGAGAGGCAGGTGGTGAAAATGTGTTGGCGAGCACTCTTCCTAGAGCATAAAAGGCAAGGCTAGTGGTCAGAGCACTTTTCAGATACCATACCGGCATTTGCCTGGTGAAACTGAGGAAAGGTTATTATGGGAAGTAGCAGAAAACCAAACCGGATAGTCTCCTCATACCTTACCTAAGTCGGCGATTAAAACCACCCGACTACGGAGGCTTGGTATTATTATTGTTATAATAATTAATAGATTTTTAACAATAACAAATGGGACTGATAAATTACGCAAGCTGAAAACTAAAATCTTAGTCCTACCACAGTTCTCTGACAAACCGATAATTCTGATTCCTGACTGATGATTTTCGTCTCTACTGGCAGACATCACTTGTCAGGCGTAATCAGACAACTAATTAATTTTATTCTGTAGTTAGTTAGATTAATTTCTTTATTTGTTTGGTTCATGTTGGATACATTTTAGGTTCTAAGTACTATTTGTAATAGGAAATAGTCATGCCGCGAAATAGCCCTGTAGCTCCCGTGAGATGCAGCGACCTTCCAACGATTTTGCCCAGCCTTTCTCCTGCTTGCTTGCCTGTTCACACTGGGTGCACGCGAAATTGTCCGCCTGGATGACTTTGAGCTAAAGTGTGTCTAGCAACAACTAAACGAGTAAAACAAGAATTTGTCAAAACTAAGGGTCAATTCTCAACGCCAGAAGGAAAATAAATAAAAATAATGGTAGCCAGTTTTTCATTTTTGTTCTTTGTTACTCAATTTCACACAGCCATGGGCACTCGCATGGCCCCTTCCTACGCCAACCTTTTCGTGGGACGCCTGAAGACACAATACCTCAACTGCACACCTCTCAAAACTTTCACCTGGATTCTCTATATCGACGATATTTTCTTAATCTGGACCCACGGACAAGGGTCATTGGAAACATTTCTGCAAAACCTCAACTGCACCTTTCCCGTCAAATTCACTTGGTTCTCCTCCACGGAACACACAACTTTCCTAGATGTGGATGTCTGGCTCAAGAACAGTAAACTTGAAACAGGCATCCACATCAAACCTACCAACAGTATGCAACCATTTCAACATTTCAAAAGCTCCTATCCATATCATACCAAACGCTCTCCCATACGCTCTTCCTGTCCGGGGCTCCCGCATCTGCTCCTCTGACGACCTATTTAACAATTATTTTAGTGCCCTCTCCTCAGCTCTCAACGACCGTGGATATCCCAATCACATCATCCGTAAATAATTGGATCGTCCCAGAAATCATCCTAACTCTAACCGGCCTCCTCGCGAAGCTCCTTGCGCTCCCAATCCTCTCACTCAGTACCACCCCAGCCTTCAGGGCTTCCAAAAGCTCCTCAAACTGGCGCACCCCATACTCACTGCTTCACCTGAAACTGAAAAAGTTTTCCCGTCGAGCCCCAAAATAGTCTACTGCAGACCCTCGAATCTCAACACGATTCTCGTCAGAACTGGACCCATTACGCCGCCTTCCCCTAAACCTGGCAAATGTAATCGACCCCGCTACAGAATCTATCCTATTTTTGATCCCAGTCTGACCCTTGAACATCCCGTCACTCACAAGGCTTTCTGACACTTCGGCAGTTGTATATCTTCCAACCTCATTTAGCTCCTACTCTGTAACCTATGCTCCGCCTTCTACGTTGGAGAAACTCAAATACCCTTAACAATCCGCATCAACAACCATCGCTACTCCTCCAAATCACAACTTCCGCATACCTGAACACACTTCATATCACGGCTGCCCCTTACAGCGTAGTCTCTTCTTCTTCGGTGCTTCCTTTCTCCATTCTCTCATTCCTACCGTCTCCATTTTCCCTTTCAATTTATTTATATCTTTCGTCTTCGTCGTTATTATTATTTTCCCCTCACCTCTTATTCCTTTATGAAGCCTCTCTCACCTTCTCCTAGTAAGCTCCTCACTTCCTTCTCTATCTGGAGTTTTCTCCAACCCAACTAGTCATTTTTCCAGCTCCATAAACTGGCCACACTGTTGTTACCCAGCATTAGTTGGCAATATGGCGATTCCTTAGCATATATTATGTATTGTAAATACTGTTTTTCTACATTTTTTATCATCTTATATATATATATATATATATATATATATATATATATACATATATATAACTAGTACAAAGGAAAGTCGGGAGCGCAATATGAGGTAAATTTAAGACAAATGAAGGAGAAAAAAGGATAATACTTACAGCTTAGTTTCACATTAGATCACACATATTCACATAAAAAAGTCACTATATTTTGTGAATTACACGTTTTCACGTATTGAAACGTATACTTCAAGTATACTTGAAAACGTGTAATAGACGAAATATAGTGACTTTTTTATGTGTACATGTGTGATCTAATGCGAAACTAAGCTGTAAGTATTATCCTTTTTTCTCCTTCATTTGTCTTAAATTTAACTTATATATATATCCTTGCAGTGTTTTAAAAAAAACAAGATTAAGGAAGTTTTTTTAAATTTTTTATCTTTGGAATAAACGGCGGCGAAAATATATCTCATTAGTGCAATTCGTGATATATTCTTGACATTCAATAGGGTTTAAGAGATGACTTCTTGTACTTACGAAAATACCTGAAACAGTTACACAGCTGGAAACATTCCAGTTAACGGGGAGACAGAAGAAAATATAGCCTAGCATATCCAAAAAGAAAAAATATTAGGAGCTCTTGGTGAGGGATCTGTACATCTTAAAGCATCTACATTTCTTTGCTGCTTTCAAAAGAACTGTAGATTTTTCTGAATATTAAAGCAGATTTCTCTTTATGCTGACACATGTCAGTCAGCATTTCGCATTCTGTCACATTACAATTACACCAGTTTCTTCCAGCAGATATCGAGGGCTCTATGCGAAAAGGGGGTAAGCGACAATGTTGAAATATTCCAGGAGACATAAAGAACTCTTAAGTGAAGCAACTGTGTGAAGTTCACATCCCAAAAGAAATTTCCTTCATTTACCCGGTTAGAAATTTTTGTCAGTTATAACATTTAGGCACGACACAGCAATTATCATGTTACATCAAATCTCAATTTCGTTCAAATTGTCGCTTGCCCCTTCCGGCACGGAACCCTCGATATTAAGAAAAAAAAGAAAAGTAGCGCTCATTTACGATGTATTTCGTTTCGTTATTTAATACCCAAAATAAAAGCAGGACTCCAATAATAGCTCAGTGGTAGAGCAACTGCCCCCGACTTGGCTCAACTCCCGGACAAATCGATTCCCAATTATCCTGAGTCTTTCAAGGTTTATCCCAAACACAAAGTCTGTTAGCATAAATGAGAATAAATATACAAAAATATAAATAAATAATTAATAAAAAACATTTAATTCCTTCTCAATCTGCACACTTACCTTAAAACAATTCGGAAATGATTTCCCCGTAAATCCCCTAACTTCATTACATTGTCCTTATAGCTAAAATTTCCCAACTTCAACCCTCTTATAAATTTGGTCACTCCAGCCAGTCTCGAAGGAGGAATCTGATGCACACACATTTTCTGAACGGTTTTAGCTCTTCTGTCCTTCGTACCAGCAAAGTTAATCAAGTTTGGTCGTAATCTGTGAATAATGAAATGGGGAAATAAGAAACGTGTACATGGAATAATTAGCAAGTTTTAAATTCAATTTTTTAAAAAAATGGTACAATTATTTCATTTAAGGTTCATATAAGCCGACGATTTCAGACCCTAGATGGAGACACATCATCTTCAATTACTTGATCAGGGGGAAAGGGGGGCAGTAAGTTTCTTACATATTAACTTTATATAAGTGAGCACTGGTAGAATTATGTTATGATTTCAGACAGGAAAGTCCTTATCCATTTAAAGGTTAATGATCCTTGCAGATGTCTAATTTTCTATTTTGTATGCTGTAGTCGCGATTATCCAAAAGTACAACAATGAATTAGAATTATTAATATTAAAGAGTGAAAAGTATGTGACTGGACCGAGGATCGAACCCGGGACCTTTGGGGGGGGTATCGTTCCCAATGCGCTACCACTGCGCAGCTTTGAACACAACAATAAAGTTGTTTTAACACCGAATACGACTAAGTACAAAAAATTAGCAGGATATCTTTTATGTCCTATCGTTAAGTATGAGATCTCTAGATCTGAATTTTCGGGAGCAACACTGGAATTGCGTGAACGAAGAAAAATATCCTACAGATATAGAACGACCGTGCTATCACCTAGTAATGGGAATCGCCGGTTTAGCACAATTTTAATAAAAATATTTACAAATCACTATCGGAAGTTAAAAAAACGAACATTTTACACATATGACATATTGTGATCATATATCTCCCCACACACTGTCATATCCTGAATTGAAATTAATCGCTCACAAACACGTCACGTGGTCCAGGAAAAAAATTGAGTGAGTGAGTGAGTGAGTGTGAGTGAGTGAGTGAGTGAGTGAGTGTGAGTGAGTGAGTGTGTGTGTGAGAGAGAGAGAGAGAGAGAGAGAGAGAGAGAGAACACTTTTTTCTGCGCAGTTAGTTTACCATGTTGTCAGTTCAAAACAATCATTATTTTAAATTTAGTGGCTATAGGTTTCGAGTGGCACCCATACTTGTTTTCTAAGATGAGTCAATTTGTGGTGTCGTAAGGGGGTCGGTCTCTCAGCCCCTAATTGTTCTATTGATGTGGAACAAAAACCAAAATGTTCAGCAAATAGTAAGTTACAAGACTGTATATTATCAATTGTCATTCATGAATTATGAAAGGGTTAATTATAGGTTTGAAAAGTAGGTCACTGGCGTTAAAAGTTCCGTTTTTAGTAGATGATTTTTGCAAGAAGGCAAATGGTCAGGAAGCTGAGCTTTTCTGGATAAAGAGCTCTGATACAGATATGCTCATTCACCAAGTTTCAACCCTTAGACGTGCCCCTCTTGTTTCCCTAGAAATTATAAAAGTTGAGAAAAGTCCAAGAAGTGCACCGTTCACAGATATCTCTGGTGGAGGACCTGATAAAAAATATACAATTCCTCACCGTAACAGCTCTGTATGATAATATTATGTACCAAAAATTAGGAGTCGCAGATTCGATTTTAAGTACATTTATTATTAACACGAAGTGATACCTACAAATAAGCATATGCAGAACTATGGATAAACGAGAATTTACATCATAAATCTATTGACAGTGGATGGATGAATGACGCACAAAGGAGTCAATCAAAGCATACAACACTGGGTCACTCACCACTTCAGTGTGTCCCACAAAATGTTGCGAGATTTCATCAAACAGCTGAGGAGTGATTGTGTGACACGGACCAGTCGCAGTTGTAAGCGCAATGGGTGTATGCTTCCTTAATATGTTTCTGAAAGGCACCCATGTCTTGTCGTCTCTTGAAATTCTGAAGGAAGTTCGTGGCCCTGGTGGCTTGTAAAAATGAACTTTGACGTCTTCATGTTCGATGCTGACGTCTTCAACAATTCCAATATACCATTTTTTTTTTCATAAATACACGCAACTATGTCACCTGATTGGAGGCATAGCACGATGCGTTTGTCACATTTACTTCCTGAAAATTAGTAGAAATTGAAGTGCGAAAGCATCTAACTTTTCTGTCACAGAGAGAAACATACTAGGTAGATTTCGAAGAAAAATATACCTATTGAGATCGATACGATATGAAAGTGTGTATATATATATATATATATATATATATTAACACGCTAGCGGCCACAATTTTGAAAATATTTGAACCAAATTTTTATATGTTGTTTCTAGGCTTAATAGCTCGGTTAAGTTCGTTAATGAGCAAAATCGGTCGCCATCTTGGATCCAAAATGGCCGCCGAACCCATTGTTGTATAGAATACACAGCCTAAACCACTGGAGCTATTGAAATCAAATTTAGCATAAAGGTACAACATCACTTTTTGATTACGAAAATGTTACCTAATTAGTTCAAAGACGCCATCTTGGATCCAAAATGGCCGAAGTAAGAAATCTATTTTCCATATCGTTTAAGCTAGAGATAAGAAATTTGACATAAAGGTGTATTGTCACTTGTAGTTCAAGAAAATATTACGAAATGTTGAAAAAGTAGCCATCTTGGATTCAAAATGGCCGCTGAACCCATTGTTGTATAGAATACACAGCCTAAACGGCTGCAGTTAGAAATATCAAATTTGGAAATACTATACATTATCAATTGTATGTTACTAAAATATCACATGATGTATCCAAAGACGCCATCTTGGATCCAAAATGGCGGACCTAAGAAAACATTTTCCACACCGTTTGAGCTAGAGATACGAAATTTGGCATAAAGGTGCATTATGACGAGTAGTTTAGGGAAATATTACAACATTTGGGAAAAGTCGCCATCTTGGATCCAAAATGACCGCCCAAAATCCCATTTTGCACACCGTTTGAGCTGGATAAATGAAATTTTACTTGAAGTTGTACCATCACAAGTAGGTCACGACAATATAAGAAAATTTTCAAAAAGTCGTCAACTTGGATCCAAAATGGCCGCCCCAAAACCCCAATTTCCAAATCATTGAAGGTAAAGAAACGAAATTTTCTTTGAAGGTGTATGACCAAGAGTAGGTTACAATAAATGGGGCAAACCCTTTTTTGGGGGCGCAGCTCTGGGGGCAACGCTCCAAGCGAAACAAAGCGAGTATATATATATATATATTGTAAGGTATCGTTGAACAGTTCTTGATGAATAATCTACAAAACAATAAATAGTTTCTCGACAGCTCTCATATAAGACGAGATTTGAATTTTTGAAAATAAAAAAAAACTTCGAGATCTACCTCAGCCTGTAGGCCTACCGAAAGGGATTTTTTATGATTTAGGAACAGGCGAACAAGAATCAAATCGCTCTCGCAGTTCAGCTTCATGGTTGACCACCACCTCACTTCTGAAATAAATGTACTTTATACTAGGAATGTTTTTCACCTAAAACTCATACTTGTCCTCTGGAGACAAAATTTGTTGTTGTTTATCATTCGTAAACTCCTCTTGGTCACTATCATCTTTGTTGTCCCTCCGATCCCATCACATGCACTTTTCCCATCACATGCACTTTTCACAAGAACCAAAAAAGTGCCACTCTGCTTCAAGACCAAAATCGTCTTTGTGATTACACAAACTGATTATGTTTTTCCTGACTCGCAGCTCCATCCGTGAAGTACATGATCTTTCACTGTCGAGACATGTCTTAACATCTTTAATCAAATTACTTTGGAAGGTATGGACTGCTTTGGAGGTGTTCTCTAAATGATCACTAATAAAACACAGACTTCTAGCTTTCAAATCACCACCATCACTTAGTTTATAATAGTAAACGGGTGAAGCGTTGCCTGTTTGTTCATTCAATGAAAACTTTGAATCTCATCTTGAATAACAAATGAAAAGTTTTTTTGAAAAGAAAATCAACTAAAACACTCATAATGTGAAAGAGACCTTCTTTTCTGCAAAAAAAAAAAAAAAACTAGATTGTACTTTCGAGATTTCTGAGTTTTGCTGCAATGTCCTCAAGAAAGTCTTATCTTGATTTAACTAGAGTAATCATCTCAGCACGATCTGTTGTTACCCATTGATTGTAAATAATATTATCCGGAATTTCGTCTGTGAATTATTCTTGAAACAGTGGTTGAAGTAGATTTTCAGGATCTGGGCACTGCAAGTTCGAACAAGCAACCTACTGACTATGTTTTTATTTATATGTGTTCTGTTTACTTATTAACAGGATAAAACTTGTTCTTGTATGTTTTGATTAGCCCCTTAGTGCGTCATTCATCCACTATCAATTGATTTATGATGTATATACAGTAAACTCTCGTTTATCTGTAGTTCTACATATGCTTATTTGTAAGTATAAATTTGTGTTAATACTAAATGTACTTATAATCAAATATGAAACTCCTAATTTTTGGTACATAATATTATCAACCTCTTGGAATTGTTCGACCTGCATTGTAGGTATTAAAAACTTAAGTACATAAGTCAGCTGTACACCTCATTCTTTTCATTTCACAGAAACTCTTATTTACCTTTGAAATTGTTAATCTAACGTTGAAGTTCACAAAATGTCTAATAATAAGCAGAGTCTGTCAATCGTAAAATTTATTTTCGATTCATAATTTTTGTAATAAAAGCTAATGAATGACCTGAGTGTTAATTTGGCAAAGCACTAAGATGCGCTTCTTCGCTGTTGTCGAGAAAATCGGCTTTGAAATATTCGGCGTAGGTCATTCTGAGTTCTTTTATTATGTATTAAAATGTGTATACATATAATTCCCTTAAATAATTTACAAACATGAATATAATAATATTTTTAAAGGGTTTTCTGTGAAAGTAAATCAGGTGTGTTTCTCAACAGATACTTAGAAAAAAAAACGTTCTTGTAAAAACTCATCGTTTATCAGATGTGCTAGATGTCGTGAAGTTTTCTGCTTTCCATCTTTCTACGATAACTATCACTCTGGTTCGTGCGGCACTCCGGTTAATACTTCTGAATGATTCGGAATCATATGCAAATGGATATTTCAACTGTAAATAAATTGCGCACAACTGGATGTCATTTTTTATATTGTGCTTTATTTCTTTTCTTATTTGCATGAAAACATATCATATCCCTTTCCAGGAAGCAAATCTTTCTTTGATGAATCAATATTCTGCTTCGAAATTTTGATTCAAAACACAATTATTCGTTTAAATACGTCGTTCATACTATATATAAAAAAAGACTCCATATGACCTACGCCGAATATTTCAAAGCCGATTTTCTCGGCAACGGCGAAGAAGCGCAGTTTAGTACTTTGCCAAATTAACACTCAGATCATGAGGTTTTATTACAAAAATTATGAATCGAAAATACATTTTACAATTGACGGACTCACCTTGTACGTTGACCATGACCAGATCCGTACTTCGGATTGACCAGTTTCCGTTACGCCATAGCTTCAGCGGATATGCTTACGAAACACACAGTGAAACCAAGACTTTCCCCAGCTCACGCAGCGGTATAGATTGATTGCTACAGAAAACAAGGAACACAACGTCGAATGTGTACATGAATCAACCTGTTACAATCCAGGGAATTGGATATAAAATGCAGAAACAAGTACACAGTTTTATCCTTCCTCTGTAAGAGCGCGTACACAAAACAATAACAAATGCATTTCATGTTAATGGAGAAAATAGTACACTTAAAGCAATTAAAATATATCCTCAATTGATTAAACCTTCACAGAAAAAGCAGCACGAAAGTATCAGTCAAGGATTTACAGAGAAAATATTTGTTATGCCATCTCTTCACACAGGGTAGTAATCTATCATTCACACAGGGTAATACGCGAAACATACATAAAACACAATGATTTGAAGAGTATGCTCGCAATAGAATATTTATTTAAGGCCAGGATAAGGTACGGAAAAGGATGCGGGATCCGAAGAAGTCGGCCAACGCCTAAGTTGCAGGTAGAGCTATGGACAAGTTTTGACGCATGTCTTTAGAGAATTTTCCCCAAATATGCAGAGATGTCTCTCCTGTGTGTAACATCTATGAACGCAAACTAAATTAGGATTAATAATTCCCATTAGGTTGGAAAAATATCCCTCTCCGGAATAAAACTTGGTGAGATTTTTGGACTTAGAATTTTATGTCAACAAAAAGTTATTTTATTGTTTCAAACATCGCCCTTCTTTAGCTAAACATTAGAATAATATTTTCCACAAAAGTACGTCATGTTATTGTGCATATCTCTGCAAGTCAACAAATATATACAGTATTTCAAATTAATTATTTTTGCTCTGAGTGAAGTTAGTTACACATATTCGTCAAAACTTGTGCTCATAGCTATACCATTTCGGCATTCGTCTGGAGTGACAGGAAAACCTTACTAAGGATGATCGGCCGCTGGGATCGAACACAAGACATCCCGAATGCGAAGTCGAAGCTCTACGAACTGAGCAACAGCTGGTAAGTATGCTCGGGAACGGGCGTAGGCCATAGTGTTTTTACCGCCAATATAATTCATTTTTATCTTTTAAGAGTATGATTCTATTTTGAAGTGTACACACCCCTTCAAGATCAATTGAAACTTTGCACTCCTGAATACTCGCATTCATATTTGTAATGAATTTCTCTAATTTACAACTGACTATTGATTAATTCTCTCATTTATGACTGTGGCCACTACTGAACTCAAAAACACTCAATAGTTCGTTTTAACCAAGCGCTCATCAGTAGTTAACTCTCACATGGTATTAGTAGAACACTTAACTTGAGATTCATAGGTAACCATGCGGTTAATGTTTGGTGTACTCCAGCGTAAGTCCAAAATGACAGATTTCGAAAATTTATTTGATTTAAATGCACTAGCATCTGTGTATACGCTCGTTCCACGTCTCGGTAGACCCTTGGTGAACACACTAGGACAAAGGAAGAAAATGACAATGAGAGACTTGATTGTCAGCAGAAGTTCGACATTCGCTACAGCAGGAAAAAAAAAAAAAAAAAAATCAGAGGAGAAACCAGTCTGGATGGCTGGCTTGATGAAGGTTCGTATCCGTTCAACAATCGCGTGGGTAACATCAAACCACACTGGATGGATAGCAAGCATTACCAATCATAATTTCTTCAACTCAAAGAGTCAGGAAATATATAACATACCGTAACCTACTTGCTATTAAATTTACTGCTGCCATTGTGTCCATATTTTCTTTATACAAAACGAAATGGACAAACCGCTTCTTATCTGCTGGCCACTTCCGATCACGCCTTGGGTCTGGAAAAAAAAAAAAAAAAACGCGAAGTTAACCAAATCAAAACACAACACGCACGTGAACATTTACAATGCAACATATTATTTTTGTACTATCATGAAACTACTTGATATTAACAAATTCCGTCGCACATTGTTTATCAAATGAATTATCTTCGCACTACACTGGTCTCTAAAGACTCACTTCCTAACGACACATATTTTGTACTGAACCAATTACAAATCAACACTTAAAATTTTTACCAGAATTTAGTTTTAGGAAATGTGATCTCAATTGACACCTAACCGTACTCTCTGAATAAACAAACAATTTTCAGTTCAGAAAATGAAATGAGGAATCATATTATTAGGAAATCCTCGTCTTGACAAAATATATACTGAAACAGTCTGTACTTTACATAGAAGTACAAACGAAATTCTTAGAAAAGAAATTTTGGGAACAGTCCGATATATGACACACTCGCATCTTTCCCAAAACGATACACTATCCTAGTTACGGTGCCAAGCAAAATGTAATGCCCTTTACAATCAATTAAGCTGGACTAAGCATATGATACTTTTCCAAGGAAACTGGTTCAAAGACATGAAAAAAAAAAACTGGATTACATCCCTTCGTTCTTATTTCCACAGCTAATTTGCCCGTTGCTTTATGCCAGAATGGTTACATCTCAAAAGAATTTAATACATTTCCATAATTCAAGAATAAACAAAGAAAGCATTAGGATCTATACACTTGTATACACCATGAAACTCAATATCAGGTTAACCAGAAAGTAGGTTACATTCAGGCATCGTGTCAGTTGTCTTTGTGCATGCGCAATTCCTTCATTTATCTATTAGCAAACCACAGATGCTGGTTTCATGAAGTTGGCTTGCGTTTGCGTTTAACAGTGTGGTTAAACACATTTGTATCCATTGAATGACTCTTCGACTGCAACATTTGGTCTATTCATTCGTTTTTTGAAAGCTAGGAATGTGCGACCGACTTATAACACGGTTAAGAAAAAGGGCCGATAATTTAACCTTTGGACACCCAAACTATTTGTCAACTTCGGTTTCCCAAGAGTTTGCACCCCATTTCTGCCCCCACCCCCACCCTATATCAAAAAATCTTTCTAACTAGAGTATCAAACTCCACGGTTAAATTTGCCCTTTGAGTTTTAATTTCGAAATTACGATTTTAATTCTATATGTTGAGTTCAATCATTGCATTATTAGTCCACTATAGGTGGACCTGGCAAGAGCATAGCACGTCTTAGGTCTCCATGCAGATGAATACGTGTTTACAGACTACAGATATTAAAATTTAGATATCAACTCTCCAGTTCTAAGATTACCGTTAAGTATCTTGTATAAATACATCAAATCTGCCAGCTTGCGACGAGAAGAGGGTACGTGGAGACCAAGAAGGGATAGTAACTCTGGTTTGCTTAAGCTACGTGCTAATGGTATTCTTCTTTTGACTATAGCAAGAAAGAAGTTCAGAACAGAATCAATATGAGATAGATTTGAAATACTAGCCATGTTCCAAATTGGGGAGCAATATTCAATTTTAGGGGAGATGAAGGTTTTGTAGAACATACTCAATGAATGGAAGTCCTTAATTTCTGTAAATCTATAGAGAAGACCAAGTAAGCGCATAGAACTATTAGTTACAGAAGTCACGTGATCAGCAAATAGAAGTTTTTCGTCAAATACCACTCCAAGGTCCTTTTGAGAAGAAACTTTAGCAATAGGATTATCATCAATGATATAGGCAGATGGAATTTGATTCCTCTTTAATGAAATAGTAAGAAAAGAAGATTTTGAGGGATTTATTTTCAAGTTCCACGCATCACACCAGTCCAAGAGGTCAGAGATGGAATTTTGGAGATCAGCAACATCCTGTAATGATCTGATTTCTCGAAATAATTTACAGTCGTCAGCAAAAAGAAGAATTTTGGTTTCAGATGACGAGAGATAAGATGGGAGATCGTCCATATATAGAAGGAAAAGGAGTGGGCCCAAAACACTACCTTGAGGTACACCAGAGAGAACGGGAACAAAATTAGAAGATGATCCAGAAATAACAACACGTTGTTCGCGGTCAGTGAGATAGTCTCGCAATAATGAAAGGAAGTTACCATGGATATTGAATCGGTTACCATGGGTCTTTCATAATCAGCGGTTTATGACGATGATGAAGCATTAAAAAAATAGTTAAGAAGTAGACAATGACCCAGGCGACCGATTTCTGCAAACACAATATATCTGTAGTGTCATGGAATAGCTTCAAAATTTGCTAAAACAGTTCATCTACACCGTAATATTTGTTTTAATTAGTATTTTATCAGGAAAAAAATCACGGAAATCCAGTGATAATGAACAAGCGAAGCAGCTGTTCAAAACTGCGTATTATGGATATTTGTCAGAACAGTCTGAAGTTTCTTTTGATTATTCTGCAAAAATAAAAATTTTTAAGTCAAACCGCTTTTATGTGTCAACACAGATGTACAAAAGCATACACTCCGCTTTGATAAGTGCATTAATAAAGGCGGCAGTAATGCCGAGTAATAATTCATAATATATAGGATCTCTAAATATATTCGACTCTTTGTCTAGTTTCATTTAATAGCCTAACGGAACTTACTTTCCAGTTATGATTCGTATATTTGATACAAAGAAAAAATGAACATAAAAATATATTAAGACCGTACCAGATGACTGTCGACATCTTTCTATTATAAGTATCTTCTGTTGATCCTTTTCCTTAGTATTACTCATCAACAGCTTGCTAAATCTATTGTTAACAGCATTATGAATGGCTCTTCTTTCATCCTTGCTCATTTCGGTCACCTGTGGAAGGAAAGAAACTGCTGTCACTTTCAAATTACATAAAAAATTAATGCTAATATATAGACGTCAGCAAACTTAATGAGCCCCCGAAACTTCCCAACAATAATCATCTAACCTGCGACAATTGTAGAAGTTGGCTGTATGAACCATGAAACCACACCTTCAAGGGCTTGACTGGCCCTCACTACTAACAACATATAATCAGTTGTATTTGCGGATTAGTTATTTTCTCATGTGATATCGATAGAATTTTCAGAAGCTTTCAGGGAAAGAAACTGTCTGTTTGGTCAAATTGTTAGCACGCTCTCTTTCTGTGTGCGTGGCCACAGAGTCACATCCGGCCCGATAGGAACTCTCAGCCGGTCGGAACGCCATCTTTGAGCACGTTATCAAGATATCATTCGTTCAGAAAAAGAGTGCCATAATACGTGAAGCATCATACACTTTACAGGCGAAGCGTTTGAAGTTTCGCTTGTCAGAACTTCAACCCCCCCCTCCTCCTTCAGGCCACCTAGGAATTTATGATCGCCATGAAGTTTCGAAAATTATGTCAGTTTTCAAAACAAACAAGTGAATTTGCTTGGAAATTTGTAGGAAACATCCACACACTGTTCACGAAAACACGTTTATTGTATATGTTAATTGAAAAGAATTAAACCTTCGTATCTGTCACTGTCTACACAATATACACTTGTCAAGTCGACCTTTCAGTTAATGAAACAGATTCATTTTCAGTTTGGAAAGAATTTTTTTTTTTTTTGTAAAATTCGGTTTACGTTCTTCACTATTATTGTTTACCTTTTAAGCAAGTGCATAATTCGAACATATTTCTCTTAGCAATGTGGTAACTTACCGCTAACTATCTTTAAGACTTGCTAAAATAAAGGTGAATTTTAGCTATTAAGATCAGGGAGCAATTGACAACATGTCACTCTTTGCGAAAAAACGCAGGTTTCCCCTAATGAAACAGCGTTAACAAGGGCTTTCCAGCAGATAATATTAGAACTGCCAATACGACGGTTTTCTTTTTCCATGTAAATATATATATATATAAGTTGGTTCAAATTACTAGCTCAAAACCAAAACTGCTTTTCCATAATCACAAAATTCATAGTATAAATCTTCGCCCTTTCTCAACTCCACTGCTCAGTAATAACGTTTTTTTCAGAAGCCACTGTATTTTAATTCAAAACCTAATCTAAAAAGAAGAAAAATGTTTTAAGCAATTAAACTCTAAGTATCACAAACATGGAATATGGTTCAAAATGGGATTCAATTAGAACATGCCCGCAATATTGAAAACTATTAAATTAGAAATAAATATACGAGGCGCATGCCAAAAGAAATGGCCGATTGGCTATTAAAACGAAGAAAAGAACAGAACTAAAATTATATTGGTGGTTCCATGGAGCGTGCATACCTTGTTCATTTTCTCACATAGTCACCATTAACCCGTAAGCACTTTTGGTACTGTGGCAAAAAGCTATCATAGACATTGTTAGTAGAATTCCGCCGCCTGGAAAATTAGGCAGTCTAGCACTGATGTTTCCAACACTTCACTATCGGCAAACGTTTGGAAGCAAGCCACTTTTTATGTGAAGAAAGAGGTGATAGTCACTGGGTGCAAGGTCGGGGCTATAAAGGGGCAAGGGGTGATCAAAAACTTCACATCGAAATTGTTCATTTGCCTGGAACGTACGGACAGCTGTGTGTGGGACTGTGGGGATGCGTTATCATAAATCAGGAGGATCCCAAAGCTTAACATTCCACGTCGCCGATTCTGAATGGCACGTTAAAGGTTATACAGTGTTTGACAGTACATTTTCGATGTGATAGTTTTCCCTGGTCCCATGAATTCAACAAGGAGAACGCAGATAGGCATGATTTTTGTGGATTTTTCTTTTGCTTCAAGAAACTTAAGTGACGCCAGTGCATGGATTGATGCTTCGATTCACCAGTGACGTAAGAAAACCAGGTTTCTTTACCAATCACTATGTGCAAAATCAGTTCATCCCCATCTTTGTCCCACCGGTCCAAAAATGCAATTCGCATTTGGTGGGATTTTCTATACGGCAGCTATTGTCACTCGCTGTCTCTCACACACACACACATATGCAAAACTCTGTACTGACGATTGTATGTGTGCTACGTGCACAGAATACTGGCGCATGCTAATGCACATGTGCGACCTCGTCAGTGTTGCCAGTGCCACTTTATAACCAATCGGCCCTTTCTGTTGACATGCGCCTCGTATCAACTGCACGATACATGATAGTACTTACGTATTATGAGGTTGTTTCACTGCTGCAGAAAAATAATTACAAGTACTATCTAGTGCCGACCAGAAAACTCAAAATCAACAAAGCAGCCGTCTTTATTCTGGTAGAAAAGTAAATACATTTTCCTGACCTTCTTCTTATTCAATTCATATTTTCCCGATTTGTGTCGATTTTTCATTTAGTCTCATGACTTTTCTTTACAAAGATTAAAAAAAAAAAAAAAAAACCTCTTGACTTCTCCAGACTATTCAAATTTCCGGAAATCCGCTTTTATTAAATACGTAAGTTTAATAATCATTAGTTAAGGGAACGCAGAAGTATTTCTTCCTGTTCAACAGTTTTGAACGATTTGCTATACTATCTAACTTACTGTCTGTAGACTGGATAAGTACCTGGCCTACGCCCGTCACATGTCTGAGGGATTACATCCTTCAGCGAGAACTCTTCCAGAAGCATGGATAGTGAGATAGCGGCCATGGCCTTTTATTTATGTACCCTCTCGCTACCATTTTCCTTGTGGAACTGAAGGAAAAGTTAACCATCCACCTCTAGTCCAAAGTCTAACTATAACCACTAAACCACTGGGTAACCGTACCACATGAGGTTAAGATTTACATGAGAACATCAATACCAATGAAACACAATGAACAACTGCAACTTACATTTACTTCAACTTTCTCCTCTGATTTATCCTCGGCTATTAGTTTCAACTTGATCCAAGTCTTTTGAGGTAGAACATCTGAATACTCGCTGTCCTCCTCCTCCTTCTTCTTAGCTAAAAGTGTAACAATAAGCGAATTAACCAGAGCACGTTGGAGACTAAGACAAGGTAAATTCGTTAAACTTATGAATTTTCGAACTTTTATTTCCCATATAGTTATACTGAATAATGCTCATGTTTTAACTCAACTGCGATAATAAATGTGCTATGTTGGCTGACTGATTTGTCTTCATTAAGCCACGGTATGTTGGATAGACGATTGGTGTTTCATAACAAATTTACAGCTTTCAACTTACTCCAGTTATCCAGCGATAATAAGTTGTACCCAACTTCATGATTTTCCTATCTTTCCCTTCAGTTAAATGCAGGGTGGGAAGAAAGTCCCTTACACGTGCAATTACTTCACTGTAACTTTAAAAATAACACTTACAGTTATCTGCTCATCTGCTTTAGCCGCTGCGGTGTCACATGCTGGAAGTATTTCAAGCATACTTGCCCGCAGAGCAACACTGTCCACGTACCGCTTCTTCCTGACGTATGATTTGATCTGTCTGGTGTCGTAAGGTCCGGACTTCGAGGTGGCCAAGGATAAGGGGCTGGTGAATTTGGGGATCCACGTCCACCGGCTAGGGAACAATCCATTCAGGCGTTCACGAACAGAAAGTTCAAAGTGGGCGGGAGCTCAATCGTGTTGGTAAACAACCGTGCTGTTGATGCCCAAATTCTGCAGCTGTTGAAGAAGCCAGTCATTCAACATCTGATAAGTAACCTGGGTCACGGAACCCTCAAAGAAGTACGGACCAAAGATGTGTTCTTCAGTCATCAACGCCCAAAGCATGATGTGCCGAGGATTGTTCTCAATTTCTTGGTAAAAATGTGGGTTTTCCTTTCCCCATATGAAGATGTTCCTATCCCTCCAAATCCGATAAATAGTGCAATCATCAGAGAAAAGAATGCACTTCCGAGCAGGAATGGTGGGGAAGGCCTCCAACAAGATCCTGCCGGTGGTTTAAGTCATCGTCCGTTAGTTCATTGATGGCCCTTGGCCGGAATGCTTGCAGGCCTAAGTCCATTTTCATGTGGAGTTGCATCGTGATCCTTTTAATTCCAAGTTCTGCAGCACGCTTTCTGGTCGACTTGCAGGGTGAACGTATCACTGACGCACTAACTTCAGCACATGCATTCTCGGGTTGATGGACGACTAGAGCGGGGGGAATATAAAACACTTCCCAGGCGAAAAGCTTTCTTCTCCCACGTGATCAAAGCCTGACGACTTGATGGCTCCTTCCGAACCGTTCACGAAACCTATCTATCACCTGTGTCATATTTTCGTTGTGCTTCCGTTCACGAACTCACACCCTTGTCACTAAGCGTTCCTCCAAAGTGAAGTCGCTGGTATCTGCCATTATTCTTCACCAAACACAGAAAGGCGAGTCTTTATTCTCCTTCCCGGGCAGTCACGTGGCAATCACGTTGCAATTCACGTGAGGAGCACTGTTGCCATACCAATGATCAGGATGGGAGGTTCAAATCTTAAATATCTTACCATCTAACGGTGTTACACGCATTTAGTTCAAGTGTAAAGGGACTTTCTGGCCACACTGTACTTTCAATAGTAGCTCGTTCTCTAGTGAAGTCCTATAAATGACTAGCTACCATAGAGGCGAGACCGAGTTGTAGGAAAGGGCAACTCTTTTTTTTTAAGTGGCGAGTCGCAGCACATTACTATCTAAGTACTAGTAAAACTCACGCAAATCCACATACCTAAAATTGTCATTTTATAATCACATACCTAACTTTTAACTTAAGTAATGCAGACGGTCCCCGAACAATATAGTGGGTGCGGAATTCCGTAGCGGATCTCTGACTAAGAAAAAATATACATATGACATGCTTGAGATCGAATCGGACTGAGCGAATCTAACGCACAACTACGAAATCAAAGCTGAAAAATCGTAGCGGAACAACTCATGGCACCTAGCTGTGAACGTAAGTGAAACTTCTTGGGCATATTTTATTTTCTTTCTTTCAGTTTTCTTTCAATTTATTCTTTACAAAACTTGGTAGAAAACATACATCTGATGAAACAATAAAGGGGAGCCAACTCCGCAACGATCAGTAACAGAGTAGGAAAAGAATACGACTCTTTCATGATCTTCAGCAATTTAGGTTCACAATTATGTTTATTAAGTTTAGCTTTTGGACTATACAACACTACACAGTACTTGATATTATATAGGTTGCAGCAATTTTTGCATTTTATCTTCAAATGTTCCCACAATTACAGAGTATGCTTATTTTTTTCACTATAACTGCTTCTATTGTCAAATCTTCACAAATACTCTGACCCATGCATATTTCGAGACCAGGTCTCCAGTAATCCAGCTAACGCGAAGGTATAAGATGATGGGGATGGGAACCAATTTTAACAAGTGGTATCTCAAACAGGTCTATGCACCGGCAATCTGCCTCCAATGTCAACCCAAGCGTGTTTCAAACCCGTGTAGGTTACATTATTAAACACTATTTGTTCGATTGCGAAAAGATAAATCCCAAATAAACGTACGTTCGAAATTACATACAATTTAATGGAACGAAGGACATTCCCACGACAGGGCCTGTTTGAACAGAGGGATATCTGTGAAAATATAAAAAATGCAAGAAAAAATATATTAAAGCACTAATTTTAAGATTACAAAATTTAATGTACTCTCTATCTAGAAGGTATACATAGTCCCAGTTCACATTTGCTCCAATTTCCTCTCAAGACACAGAAAATACGTTCTCATGACCAAACTGCAATAGCAATTGTAATGGCCTTATCTCGACCGAGCCTTAGAAGCCTACAGGACATAAATAAAGTTCAAATTCAAATACAGCTAAAAGAAATATGAGGAATTTTCCCAAAATGCTAATACCAGACTTTGAAGTCCAGATTTTCTGATTACAAAAGACAAGTTACCACTATGCAGTACTCCCGGCAGAAATGTATAGCCACAGAAAATACTTCCGTCATATTTTCACTGTTATAATTACCTTCACCACCGGATCAAAACAGATATTGTTTAAAAAATGTCTTTAGTTGAATGCATTTCGGCAAGTGAACACTCTATACTACCAGTTAACTCCAATAGTGAACTAGCACCGTAGGGAATCATGAAGTCCCTCTGAACGGTCCACGCTTTCCGCGTATTTCGAAGCTGATGAAAGGGAACTAGATGAAGGAAAGACCACAACATGATTGACACAAAATTACATCCTGTAACTGTTCACGATGTACGTGTATTTTATGTTTAGGTTCGAGTTTCGTTAGTGTATTGTCTATACCAGTATTTGTCAACCTTTTAATACTCACGGACCGGCAAACTATAGGGAAAAACTTTCAAGGACCGGGAAGATGCCAGTAAGTTCGAGGTTAATTTGCGCTCGAAGAATGTCAACACATCTTCAAGTTCTAGTTGTTTTGGAAAGGAAATATAAGCTTTAAATGTCAATTTGACACGAGGAGCGGTACAACAGTTCGCGGACTACGGTTGAAAACCACTGATCTATACGACAAGCTGCTTAAAAGGAGAAAAAATAAAAATGTTAGAAAATAGAAATTCCAGAAAGCACTATCCCGCTGGAAATAAGGAAGTTACGACAAGCTTACAAACGAGTAGAAGGTTTTCATGTCTTATAAAGCGAAGGAACACAATATAAATATTTTCAATTTATTTATGAATTTAAATGAACTTATTTCTTTCGATGTAATAGTTTAAAACGTGCCTTTGACACAGAATGTACTTTACTACAGGTTCTGAAGCTTATAGACGTGACGATAAAAAGCAGCAGATAATATTATTTTTTTCAACGTAGAGTTTAAGTTAATTAAAAATGGAATTTTTAAAGAAAATGGTCTAAAAATGTTCTTATTTATATGGCTTTTATGCCCGTAATTATCACGGTCAATTTACTTTATTTTATTTATTTTTGTGCTATTGTGATCGAATATGCATTTGTATTCTTAAAATACTGTAATAGCCTGTCCATGGTCGTTTCGCTCACAACTCAACATGTTACCGAGTTGCCGTAGCTCAGTAGAAGAGCGTTGGCGTAGTATTTGGGATTTAAGTTAATTCAAGTACTTGAACAATTTTTGATCGTATGTGGTAGAAATGGCACGGTACTCAAACGTTTCACCGTAGATGTACTAGCAAATAACCCAACCTACTAACGGAACAATCAAAGGAGTAGATATTCCATTCCCCTGAGGGATTAGACTAGCTTATACTCTTATTACAGTCTTATTAATTAGTTGCTAACAGAAACGTTACTATGTACAATATTATGCATCTTTTACCTGAAACTTCTTCCTTCGGATATGAAAGGTCCGTCAAATGCACTATCTTGCCCTCGAGATCTATTTCATTCACAAGGAAGTCGGAATACCTGAAACAAATTTCTTTCCACTGTAAACTCAAATCATCCATCATCACTTGTACTGTAATAAAAATCATTTAACGTAAATGCTATGAAAACGAAACAGCAACCTGTCAATAAAGAAGCTACACACTTCTCTTCAATATCAAAGGTATATTAAACAAAATATTTATGGGCTGAACAGGCAGGTATGACCGTCTCATGTCGGAGGAATGACGTCTCTTGACGAGTATTCTTCTGGGAAGAAGGATAGCAAGCTACCGCAGCTGATATTTTTACGAAAAACTGATGGAAAATTGTCGGAAAATGTTGTTTATGCCAAGCCTTAAGATTCAACTACTTAAATATGCTAAAGAGCATGGTAACAGAGTTGCCGAAAGACACTTCGGACCTCCTCCCACTAAGAGTGCCATCAGATTGTAGAGACCACAGGAACAAAAACTTCTTTAGATGTCAAGACAGAAGAAGAAAATTCAAGGGAAGAATCAAAATTGGCTGGAAGTGAAGAGCGGGATTCTGGAGCCGAGTCAAAGTGTCAATAAATACGTTACAAGGAAAGGAAAAAAGGATTGCACAAGAAACAAACATTACTGATCTCACAGAAACACCTAAATGGTGCTTTAAGTTAATGAAAAGAAACGGCTTGAGAATGCGGGCAAAAAAAGAAAAACTTCCAGCAACATGAGAAAGAAGTTTTGAAATTTCATTCCTATATTATCTAACTTCTAAAGTTATACAACTTTGATCGGTCCTAAATCGTCAATATGCATGAGCTCATGTGCTATCCGACAGAACTGTGGGCGTAAAGGAGCAAAGATCGTTGCTGTTAAAACTAGCGGGCATGAGAAAATATATCGTACAATTGTTCTAGCCTGTTGTGCAGATGGACCGAAGCTAGCACCTATGGTTATCTCTAAAAGAAAAAAAAAGTTTCCGGAAGAAAAGGTTACCAAATGAAGTTACCATCTCCGTGCATCAAAAAGGATGGATGAATGAAGAGGGCATGAAATTCTGGTTTAACAAAGTCTGATCACGAAAGCCTGGAGGATTTTTCTTTTTTTCAAGCTTTGCTTGTTTTTGATCATTTCAGAGCCGACGTGACTCAAAGAGCAAAACAAATAGCAGCGGACTTGAAAACCCAGGTGGCTGTTATTCCTAGTGGGTTTACAAGCCAACTGCAACCTTTTTTATTTCATCTGTCATCATAAATGTCTTCTATTTATGCGATACAAAGTTTGACTCTCAGCAGTGGAACGTGAAGAATTCAGGGAGGAGGAGGAAGAATCTTTAAAAATGAATTAAATAAATAGAAGTAATATATTAGTAAGAATAAACTACGCAACAATACCAGGAATTGTTGAGGACAACCCAAAAAAAGATAGTAGAAAAGGAACCAGGTATGAAAACCATATTTCAACGTATGAAAGAAATAAGGAAAACCATCAGAATATAACATAAATGAATGAGCAACATAATCAAACACACAACGAAATAAGTAAAAAATTGGAGAATTTACTAAAGAATCAACAGAGTTTCCATGACGATATAAAAGATAAACTGTATGAAAATCAGACAATTTTGGAAGAAAATAACTGATATTATTGAAGAGAAATTCAATGAGAAAATGAAAACATTAGAGGGAAGATTGTCTAAGCTGATAATCTGTGATTGTCTAAGACTATCACAGATAAGATATTAGATGACCACAGCAATCAGATTTCTGAAATCTCCTCACAGGTAACGTCAATACTCTCTTGGAAGAATGCTATGCAAAATCTTGAATCAAAATGTAACAAGTAAATTCTTAAAGATCTAGAAAATCAGACACTGGATAGAAACTATTGGATCAGATCAACTAGAAAAGGAACAAACATCTCATAGTAATTCTCCAGAAAGAACATATACAGATAGAAGAAACTGAACCATATAGTAAACCAATGACAAATCACGAGACATTTTTAGTAAACCTATTCCGTGGCAAGAGACAATTACCAAAACGGAAGATGAAACGGAAGGATTATGTTGAGGTCCGAAAATGGTATGACGACAAATCAAAGCAAAATTGTAAGGATTGTTTAGTAACGCTAACATCTTACATCGACTGTTTAGAAATATCAGAGGCTAGCAAACTGGATATCGTGAATAATGCAGCGAAAGGCTGGTTTTTGTAATGTATAAAAGGCATAAACTGTCTAATTTTAATTCATTTTGTAAAGAATTCTTAGACTATTATTGTTCTGTTGAAAACACAGACAAACAAAGGAGAGATCTAATCGCAACAAGAATTCATTGGACTGACACAGATAGCTATAAAAGGCAGGCACTGAGACTGATAGCGAAATTTTGTAACATCGACGAAAACATCACAAATTTTGAAATATTGAACAACATACTGGAAATGTTTCCAGTGTACATACAAAGAAATTTATCTCTAGCTAATTGCAATTCGCTAGCAGACTTACTATTAACTTGTCTACGAAGACTCAATACCTTTAGAAATACATCTAGTTGGCCAGAACGACAGAATTCAACATGTATCAGAGACTTATAATCAGCCTATAAACAGAAGAGTTAACAATAACAACAACTTGTGTTGTGTTAGAAATCAAAAGGCAAGAGAAAGAAACCACCTGTATAATAGAGGTTTAATTAATAATAGAAATTATCAAGGATATAATTCAAGGAATCATAACAGAGATAATAACTCGAATGCTCGACAACCATCAAGTAACCATTCCGTTAATGTGCTTGAAAATACGTAGAAGGGAATGAAGAAAATAATAATCCAAATACTCAACGAATAGAAATTGAAGAACAACAATTTGTTTGTTCAAATGAAGAAACAAGTGCATATTTGTTAAGAGACTAATAATGAGAAAGGTTTTTATCTAAAACCAAAACTCAAATATTAGAAAGACCAACAGAAGTATTAATCGATACGGGAGCCTCGTTTTAAAAAGGGAAGAATTCAATAAATCGAAGAAATTTTATCCATCAATAAAATTGGATATAGCTGAAACAGAACATACCAGGCTAAAATCATTGAATGAAACCGATGCGAAACTCAGTGGTAGGTTTACGATATAATTAGCACTTGGAAAAGGGTTATATGAAGTAGAAACACTTGTAGTCAAGGATACCATACGTTTTTACATTAGGGCAAAAGTACCTCAAATATTTCCGTGAAGTAAATTTTAATTAGGCCTACTTACAAAATTCTATTATTATTACGGATAAAGACGAGAGAATTCAGGTAACAAGACCTGAACCTGAAGAATGAGAACAAGAATCAAAATCATCAGATGAGGACAAAGAAAACGAAAAGATTTATAATGTAATACAGAGGAACGAATTAGAAACAGTAATTAAGGTTACTGAGAAAAGAATAAAAAAAATCTAAAAAAGTAAGAAAATTAAAATTAATGAAAAATAACAAAATGTTGTATTATTATTATTATTAAAATGGTAGTAGAAAATATCAATAAATACAATATACTTCAAATATATTCAAAAATATATAAAAAGAAAAAATATTGATCAATATTACATAATAATTCAAACAGAAGATCAATAAATAATAATATGAATATCAAACTTATTAATTAAGAACATTAAAATATATTTTTATTTATATTTATATAACCATTGCTATGGAATTAAAACTCAACAATCAATTAGAAAAGAAGTATTATAAGGACCAATCACAAAGCGATTTCTATAAAATATTAAGTTGCTATGGAAAAGATACTGTATTAACCAATCACGAGTAAGATATTAAATAACCAATCACATAACAGTTTCAATAGTTAGAACATTACCATAGTAACAATAAAATAAACAAATTAAAGTTAAGTTTTATATAGTACAGTGATATGGAAATCAAACTTAGAATCAACAACTAAAAACTAACTTTCATAACAACAGTCAGCAACAATCAACAAGTTAACTTGATGCAAGCTTAACTAAAACCTGACAGTTTTAATTGATCAGCAGTCATCATCAATGAAAATGGATATAGATCGTGTTGTGCCAATAATCAGAAGAAAAAATAAAGGACTCAAAACACAAAAACAGATGGAAAACTTGACGAAAAAATGTGAAAATACAAAGATGCAAAGAGAAGAATGAAATTAAAAGGAATCGAGGACCAAACTTGACAGGAAGAACTTACCGGAAATCTAGGAAATCACGACGGGAAGACAAATTGCCTAATACACAGACTGTTAATCCTTTAAAACTAGACTTTTATATATTAAATGATACTAATAAAAGGTTAGTGGAATCTACATCGAAGGGGAATGGTAATTTAAATACGAGGAAGTCACTCAAGATAAACAAAACACAGTTTAAACTTATAGCTACGATTAGTGATGAAGATACTGCCATATAAAACGAAAAGTCCAACAAGAATGACGACAAAAGAGAAAATCCGATTAAAGCAGTTAAATCACAAAATATCCAGACTCAAGATTTCTATTCATGATTATCAAGTAAAGCACATGAGCACATGGAAAGGTATAAATTTATATATAGAAGTGTTATATTTTGAGTGAAAGTGTATCAAAACAAAATGCTAACAATACACATAAATGGGAAAATACAAATGGAAAATTTAAATATGATTATTGAGAAAATTAACATACCTATTGGTACTCTAGTTCCTAAAGGAATTTCTGATGATGAAAAATAAGGAAACATATTTAATCAACAATTTATATATGCAAAGGACTTATAATAATTTGATTAAAGGTACATAACGAACTGGTAAACCAAAGTCGGCTTCCAGAAATTACAAGAATTGAACTTGTTGCTGAAACTAATGAAGAAAACTTAAAATATACTAAATAAAATCTCATGAAGATGTGATCAAACTTAAAACAGTGCAATCAAATAATGTGACATAAAAGAAACAACACGTTTTCCCATTATTATTTTCTTTTGTTCCAACAAAGGAATATGTAGCAGTGTTTATATATATATGTATATATTTGGAACGAGTTCAAACATATTTGAATATGTTAAATTGTGTTTTATAATTAAGGTTTAAATATTTATTAATTAAAGGAAATTAAATAACTAATTCTAATGAAATAACAAGAAAGTTTACAATGCAACATTAGATAGCAGCACTAAAAAACATTTGTAATTATGGCAAGTTAAAATACGTTTATGATTATTGAATTAGAATATTTATTAATTTATTATATAATTAAATAATTAATATTAATTAAATAATATTAATTATATAATTAATTATTATATAATTAATTATATTTATTATTATTAACAGATATCAGATTCTAAAGACTTATGTAAAGTAATTTTGATTTAAATTGATAATTTAAATAATGTACCAGATCTGTATAACTGCCATTGTATTCTATTTACGATGAACTGGTTTTGATGAGAGTTCCAATTTCAAGTTATAATTAAATCATAATATTTAATGCACTACCTAAAGGTAGCCTCGGGAGATCACATGACCTCCTTGGCAAGATATAAATTGATGATCGCTCCAAAATTCAAGGGTTTTATTTACTCTTCCTAATCACCTGCCAGATCCCAAGTATACTAGTAGCACGCCCGATCCTGACGCGTGGGAGAGCGGGGCACCGTATACTCTGCAGGTTCCTCTTAGATCGCACGTTTAATGAACCCATTATTAAAGGACCAGCAGATCCGTCTCACGATGTGTAAATCAACAAGCCCTTTGAAGTCCTAATGAGGAAAGAGTGGACGTCATGAATGCAGCCAGCTGATTACACATACAGGAAATGGTCAAGAAAGCATCCATCGCCCAGGTTTGTGATTGGATCCTAAGATCGTGGAACGCTGCCAAGAAAAGAAGAAGGTTGTGAAATAGTTTTAAAATGCGGAATAAGCAAATAATATGGATGGAACAGAGGAACGATGAACTTTTCCGATACGTGGAAAGTGACTTCAGAAGGCACCAGTAACGCAGAATTTGAAGGTAATACTTCTGCTACTGATAGTCGTGAAGAGTTCTTAGCTTTCTATAATACGAAAACACCATAAGCTTGTTACCAGTATATAAAATTTTTGTACTGTATTTTCTACAAATAAATACTACAATTCCCCTACAGTACGGAGAAAAGACATGCAATTAAACAAATAAAAATTAAAATTTGAATTAAAAATCTACTGTTAAACGAAAGATCTTAAAAAGTTTGGCTCAAAAACCTGGGTGCGCACTACAAACAACAAAAGACGGTATATAATGAAAGGAAAGGCGAAAATGTGACCGGGTGACTTGCACTTTAAATTCACTTACTTTTTATATCTAATTCTGCGTTCGCGTACGCCCCAGCTGACGTCTTTGAGTTCAGGGTCGAAATCGCTAGAGAATTAGTAATTTTGCAATCCAACCCTGGAGACCGTTACAGCGAAGTACAAATTATTAATGAATCCCTGCGCTAAATTGAAATTCTACCTAACCAATTTAAAACAGCGTACAAGAACAGGACTACCACTTACCTTTGTTTTAACACTCCTTGAAATCCTTTATGATTACCAATATACTCCGTGATTCCTACATCCTTCTCTGTCACGCGATGACAAAGAGCGTTCTCACCAAGCAGCTCGTCCATATTCGGCTTCGACTGTTTGACATGTTCAAAATTTCTACGGTCCTTCGATTCACTTTTTTCATGAACATAAACGTCCTTTCTCTCAAATCTGTTACGTCTATTGCTTCTTCGATTCCTAAACCTGTGATTTTTCGCCCAAGACTTCTTTTCCTGAGAAGCACTGCACTCATTGGGCACCGCCTGTTCACCACCAACCACCATTTTACTTGCTTCATTGTCATTCTTGCACTCTGTTATGCCCTTAAGTCGATCACTATTGAGAAGACTTGTACTGTCCTCACATTCACCAGAGAACTCTTCTGCCTTCTGAATTTTTCTTTTCTTCCCACCAGGTTTTCCACGTCTGTGTTTCTTTCGTTTCCTGGACTCATCTGTTTCCTCTGTCGAGTTCTTCTCCTGTGCGGCAGTACATTCTTTCGGCATCACTTCTACGTCATCGACAGACATTTTGGTATCTTTCTGGTCATCGACAGACATTTTGCTGTCTTTCTGGTCACCGACAGACATTTTGGTGTCTTTCTGGTCACCGACAGACATTTTAGTGTCTTTCTGGTCACCGACAGGCGTTTTCTTTTCATCTTTGCATTCACTTGTATCCATCATGAACCATTAAAAGCTTACAAATTTGCACCTAGAATGAAAGAAAAAAACATAATGATAGCAAAGCAGGTTGCATGAATTGATAATGGTTAATATCAGTCAACACCAGAAAGACATCACGGATTTTTACATACAGGGAACTGAAGAACGTGCAAAAGATTCTAGTAAAGCCGCATCAAGTGTAGTCATTTTATGAAAATTAGGTAAAAAAAAAATCTTACAAGCATGAAACTTGGTATGCATATGTAGTATTTGGTCACACAAATAATATACTAAAAGTTCCCCAAAATCAAACTTATGCTACGGCCACCATCTTGGAAAAAGTCGGCCAAAAATTCAGTTTCTTTCAATTGTCGCGCAAACTAAGCATTACATTGAAAAACGTTTCAAATGAAGTTTGTTCAACATGAAATTATCAATCTTTTTGTATCTACCATTTTTTTTCATTTGACCAATCCTAAAGCCACAAAATGACATCAAACGAAAAAGTTTAAAGCCAAAATTCGTAGATCGGTTAAGAAATTCTTAAAAGCATGGGATTGGTATATAGAAAAGTACCTCGCCAACCAGGTAACATACTAAAAGTCCTCAAAAATCAAACTTGTGCTACGGCCGTCATCTTGGAAAATAGTGGCCAAAATTAAGTTTTTTTCACTTTTCGTGAAAACTAGTGCCGCACTTCAAAAAGTGTTTTGAATTAGTTTGTTCATCATATCACAATTCTTTGTTGTTAAGACCATTTTATTGACCAGAAGCCACAAAATGGCATTCAAGCTAAACTGACTGTCATAATATTCTATTTTCATTTAGAATTTTTGTAATAATGAAGGTAGAAATTAATGCTAACAACATAAACAGCTCGCATTTATTTTTTTCCTAAATTGATTACATAATTTTTCTGTGAAGAAATAACATAAATGATAACATCAGTACAAAATGTAGACACTAAGAATTAAATATCATAAAATTTCAAGTAACCCTCACTTAAATTTTAATTTATTTGCAAAAAAAATACGGTTATGTACAAAAGTACTATTTTCTGAGCAGAAAATGTTGCATTTAGAAACTTGAACAGAGCATTACTGTGAAGAAATAGGATTGATCAAATGACAAAAAAGTAATTAAAACAAATTCATAATTTTAACCTGAACACATATTATTTAAATCTCTTTTCGATGTGACGCTTAGTTTCCACGAAAAGTGAAAAAAACTTAATTTTGGCCACCATTTCCCAAGATGGCGGCCGTAGCACAAGTTTGATTTTTGGGAACTTTAAGTATGTTACTTGGGTGGTAAAGTACTTTCTATATACCAAGTCCCATGCTTTTAAGAATTTTTTTAACCGATCTAAGAATTTTGGCTTAAAAAAAAGTCGTTTTCGTTTCAAGTCATTTTGTGGCTTTAGGATTGGTCAAATAAAAAAAAAAAAAAACACGACAGAATCAAAAAAGATTGATAATTTTATGCTGAACAAACTTCATTTGAAACTTTTTTCAACGCGACTTAGTTTCCACGAAAATTAAAAAAAAAACTGAATTTTGGCCGCCATTTTACAAGATGGCGACCGAAGCACACGTTTTATTTTGGGGGAATTTTAGTATGTTATTTGTGTGAGCAAATACTATATGTAAACCAAGTTTATGCTTGTAAGATTTTTTCTTTTACCTTTTTTTTTTTTACCTAATCACAAAATTTTGGCTAAAATGGACTGCACTAATAGCAGTACATCAGAGTTATGAACAAATAGTTTCGCGAGAACTAAACCCACCTACCGAACATGACATATATATAATATAGCAGTAGTGTGAAAATAAAATGTAAGGACGGAAAGCGAGAAAGGCACAACAAATTACAAATATCATGGATGCAAAACTCAACATTCTTATTCAACCGATAAGTCTCTCGAATGTGGTAACAGAAAAGCGCATTTCTTTGCGTAATAGACTCAACGTATCACCCCAATATTTTTAACCATGAGAGTACTCGAAACAGTCTACAGATTTGTGTTTCTATTTACTTTCAATACGGGAAAACGTCCATGACTTTTCTATTATATCATGTGTGGTTTTAATCCGAACCTGTATACATTATAAAAGACAAAGACAGTACAGGCGAATTACTAAATAACTTATGAGTTCAATATTACCACTAGATTTGTCTGTTGAATTATTAATTTAGGTTAAACTTGTTCAGGAAACTAGAAATATCTACATTAAAAAAACTGTCGCAGATTTTATAATATCGACTATGTCGCAAAGTGTATTTTCTTTTTTCACGAGGATAATAAACGCGCTAAATTTAAACTGTAATCTGGTATACGCGGTACTACTCTTGTCGACATTACACCACTATTTGTTGAGGAAACGAATAACTACTTTCGGGGATAGCTCCCTTGACAGAATGAGTGTCGAAACCTACAGAGAAGTCATTTTCAACCAAAGTAGCTGTTAGGCGATATTGTAAAATCGGCGAAATGAAACTTTCTGAAAAAAAAAAAAAAAAAAAAAAAAGTTGTAGTTTTGAAATTACGTGACCAGAAAATTTTCAGGGTGAATGACGTGTTTACATTTGTTACAAGGCGATTTGTGTGTGTGATGTAATTTATTTCCCTGTAAATCTCATAGTATAGTGTACATCACATTATAAACTCAGGCTCTAGCCGATACCTTTCCGCATTCTTTTTCCTCCCCTATCCCGGCCTGAGCCTTCGAAGCCTGAAGGTAAATAAATACAATTCAAATTCAAACTCATATTATAAAAACCGCACTTTTATTTCTTTCCCATTTAGCGGTACGTAATTAACAAATATTCATTATCTTTTATCAAATTAATAATACACATATATACGAAAGGAACATATTAAAGATAAAAAAAAACAAGAAAAACGTATCATAACAAGGGCATGTCGTGTTATGTATGACATAACGTGAAAAAGTAATTAATCTTCTAGAAATTAATATTTATTGAAAATGTACTACCAAGAATATAAACTATGGAAGACAGAGCGTATGGAATGGAAAATACTTTTTTTTTTTACGTTTCCTTAAAAAAGCAATGCGAGTTTTAAAAGGTTTGTGAGCCTCTGAATCTGCCTGGCCCTTGGTTTTCAACACTCAAGGTATAGGGTAACGACAGATGTTGATTTACTGAACAAAACAAGCAAAAACTGAGTGAACAGAAGACTCCTGAGTATTATTTTACATTTCTCCGGGTGGGTGAACATTAGTTTCCATATATTATTACTATAATAATAATAACCACAGGCGTTACAGACCGATAGATCTTGAGCCTTCCCCAACGCCACCTGTCCGCGCTTGATGGAACTGCGTCCACCTGACTGACGGCAGTGGTCAGCTTTGCGCGGCACCTATCCACAAACAGGCGTATTAGGGGGCTTTCTAGACCGAGTGGCCGTCACGTCTTTATTCACGTAACACCCGTTTTCCTCACGACGCTGGGTGGACGCCGAAAATTGGGACTCCAGTCGGGAATTGAACCCGGGACCACACGGACATGAGTCCAACGCTCTAACCACTAGACCATTGAGCTTCTACTACATATATTACTACCTAGTACTTTCAAACTTTAGAGAGGAGGAGTTCATATCGAGTTATTGACACTCGATAAGAGAGTGAAAGAACAAAAATCACTTGGAACTATTTAGCCGCTTGCACGTTGGAGTGAACTTATCTCACATGCATCGCATAGGCTATAATAAAAAAAAAATATTCTGACTTCAACTAACCCGCCTTCGCTCGCTATAATTCGTTCGACATTATGTTCTTATTCTTGTAGCAAATACTTGTAATTCATTAACACGAAGGGACGCCATTAGTATTCCTTACATGCCGCCATGTTTGTTATGTGCTGATCTACTCTAATGCTTATTGAACAAAATAATAACAACACATGACAAGAGCCCTGGAAATTCTCGGTTTTTTTTTCTCTCTGAATGAGCAAAAACTTTTTTTTTTCTATCCAGGACATGAAATCTGTAAATTTCTACTGCATAATTACTTGCGAATTGGACATTTATTCAGGATTTTTTCTATGTTTACTCGAGAACTTCCATTAATTCCTCATCTTTCTCAAGAATAATTTCGAGAAGGGCGCAACCATAGTGCTGTTACCGCCCATACAATTCATTATATCTTTTTTTTATCTTATCAAGAACAATTTATATGCTAGTTTAGTTTTCGTAAAACTTCCGAGACTTAATTTAGTTACACAATTTAACACCGGTACTTCATTGGTTCGATTGCCGAGGTTATTCAATCCAGCTCGCCCGATCACGTGTGTGAACTGTGAAGTGTGTTCGAATTTGTGTTCATTTCCTGTGATTTGGCGGTGAAAAGACGAGACAAACGTACCTTCCAAAATTTGCTTACGAAATATTGCATGCACTTTTTATTTCCACTAATAAATTTCCTAGTTTCACTTAGGGTCAGTTCTGCAATCGACGGCTAAGCTTCTGGGCAGGGCTAAGTTGAGGCCAAGTCATATTTTGGCCAATGAGCGTACGCAAAATGAGACTTGGCCTCAACTTAGCCCTGACCAGAAGCTTAGCCGTCGATTGTAAAACTGGGGCTTAAAAACACCCAAGAATTTTAGTGACCTGCACTCAAGAGGAAGGCTAATGCCTACAAGATTTTCCAGTAATTTATGACTTTTCGTTTCACTTTTGGGATTGCCAGATGTCGCTAGGTGTTTATAGAAGTGTCTGTGACAATTATTTGCAAGGGAATGAGTAGTATATAGCGCATATATAGATCAATAGCGGGTGGAAGCTGCGTGCCATAAAGTTTATCTTAACACGTGTTGGGGTAAGATTTACTTTATCTACACCAAAGAAAGTAATATTAACAGGAGAAAGGTACTGTTAAGAAGGTGTGTGGGATTGCTGAAGTGAAAATTAGAACTATTTTTTTTTTTTTTAGTTATGAAGAAGTGTAATAAGGGTGAAAGAAGTAGATATACGTAGCTTCTGTAGTAGATAGATATATGAGCTTCCGTCATGGGTGAGTATATGTGTACATATATATAAAAAATAACATAATACACTGTAGCTTAACCTGTGAACAGTAAAAGAACGCAAAAGCTAAATAAAATATATATAATCTGAACTTTGGTGGCTTACTACCAGCAAAAGTTCCAGTGGAGTGACGCCATTAGTATACCTGAGGGTGCCACCATATCCGACTGGCGTGCATATTTTACGATTATTATAGTGTCCGTAAAGGGTTTTTGAGCCGCTATCTGTTGGTTTGTGCGTGTGGGAGTGTCAAGAGATATAATTATGTTTCGAAAACGAGTTATGTATAAAATTGTCAGCGTTTAATATATAATATTGTCAGTACCTGGCCCAAGTTTGGAGTAGATAAAGTAAATTTTATATCTTTTGATGTTACTAACTGTCGCTATGTGTGTTGAATTTTCTGAGTAGTGAATTACCACAAGGAAAAGAGTGATATATAACGTAGACTACTTAAAGTTCAAACGCTGAGGTAGATAAAATAAAATTCACGCGTAAGGAAGACTATTTCGTGCTTCCGCGTTGAGGGTAAGCACATGAATGTTCAACAGTAATCACATGTAAAGAAATGGAAATCTAACCTGACAGGTTTTAGTTGTCTCGAATTATGTCCATGATTTTTGTACCGAAATAAGTTTCATTCACTGATGCCATTAGTGTTCCTCCGCATCGCGCCAATTATGTGTTTACCATATAGGTTAAGTTTTACTTTATCTACACCAAAGGATACCACCCTATTGACCAATATTATACGGTCAACACAAGTTGTTCTAAAAATTAGTTGCAACTATCCAGAAAATAGTATAATAATCCCACAAAAATAATTAATTCGGAAATACGCACTCCAGTTCATTCGGATATGGTGACACGCGAAGGAATAATAATGGCATAACGAACATTCCTCATATCCTATTGTAATTTAATTTGCCGAATTTCGTCTTAAATTAGTGACCATTGGAACGTAGAGGTTAGGTAAGGTTAGGTGCGTCATGTATCTTTACATTTTTCCTTCTCGGAGCCGGTCAATTAGCGCGAGAAAGAAAATGGCACACATCCCCACCGATGGCGGATGCATTTCTCGTCCCACGTATATATACGTGTTTCACCCTGATGACACTGGATCATGATCGAATTACTTTAATTTGCGTTTCAATACCCCTACACACTTTGGTAACAAAACCTCTCTCTTGTAAATTTTACTTCCTTCGGTGTAGGTAAAGTAAAACGAACCCATTATATGGAGCACGTATTTATGTACACAATTATGAAATATGGATTTCCGAAACTGAGTCGCCTGCCGGCCATCGGTAGGTGTTTACGGCATTACTTGTGAAGAAACGAGTGGTATAAAGCGTACATACGGCAAAATATGGCAATTACCTGGCTACCATAAACTTCACAATACCCCCAAAATTTGGTTTACACCTCATTTTGCATACTTACTATTTATCATTACCTAACAGCAAAAATAATGAGTTACAATCACCGTTAATTTAATACACACCTGTTAGATGTTCCCGTATTTGCCTTTTTTCGACAATCACATACCACTTCTCAATGCCATGCGACAAGAACAGCACGACTGTCTCACCGCAGAAATTATTCTCGCTCGGAAGTTATCATAACAACGAGCGTATCGCTGTCGAAATTTTAAACGGAAGTTGCGTTAAAACTGTAACGTATAATAAAGAGAACAAAGAGTGTAAAGATCGGGGTCGCAGAATAACATCGAAAAGAATAAGGCCGAATTGGAATAAGTCCGAAAAAATCGCTAGCGATGAGCGATCGCGTCGCATCGCGTTGGAATAACACCGAAATGAATAAGACCGATTGGAATAAAGTCGAAAGGAAACAGGTCGATTGGAATAACACCGAAAAGAAATACATCGATTGGAATAAAGCCGAATGGAATAAGACCGATTGGAATAACCCCGAAGGGAAATAGATCGATTGGAATAACACCGAACTGAAATACTACGATCGGAATAAAGCCGAAATGAATAACGCCGATTGGAATAACACCGAAAGGAAATGCATCGATTGGAATAAAGCCGAATGGAGTAAGGCCGATTGGAATAACACCGAAAAGAACAAGTTCGATTGGAATTAAACCGAAATGCGTTAACTGGGTCGCGGAATAGCATCGAATGGAATAACATCGATTGGAATAAAGCCGAAAACTACGTCACAGAAGTAACTTTATAAAAATCACAGTACAGATTCGATTCAGGAAAATCACTCTTTGATCAATTAACTTACAACCGTCATTTATATATAATTATAGCGTTTACAGTGTTGCACTATCGAGTTCTGATGGTAATTTAGACTTTTCGACGTTATTCCGAACGTTCATGGAATAAAGTCGAAAGTGGTTTAACTCAAATAAAACCGAAAGTAAAGTCACTCTCCAACGTCTTTCCAAGTAGTGTGTTCTTTCTGCCAAAAGATGGCATGACAGTAGTAAACTTTTCGACATTATTCCAAACGTTTATGGAATAAAGTCGAAATTGAATTAACTGGTATAAAACCGAAACTGTCCAACGTCTCTCCAAGTGTTGTGTTCTTTCTGCCAAAAGATGGCATGAGAGTAGTTTCTCATCATTAAAAACACTCGTTTAGAAGAAGTCCTTCAAACTTTCTTTGAAATTATTACATTTCTTTTAAATATAAAGTGTTCTAAATAAAGATCTTAATCCCATAAGGCAATAGGCATCCATGTTCTTAGAGCAGTTTCATACTTTTATGGAATCGAAGTTGGCAGTATTCAAAAATTTAATCTTCTTGCACGATCGGTTGCTGGCTCTAAATCTTAAATCGCAATTTTTTGAAACACAGCAAGAATTAAGTTTCCTTCTGTTAAGCTGTGTTATAATGAATAGTTTTAATCAGTGTTCGGTTTGACATGGGAGTTCCCTGGCACCTCTGACAATCGCCCAATGTGAAATACACCCTATCTACGAACCCTCAAAACATACCGTTATCAAAAATCATCTCCAAATTTTCCGCCAATCACATCAGTATACTGGGAAGAGAAGAGAGGAGAAAGTATTCCAAATAAATAAGGACTGTTCTGCAACCCCCTTGTTATAAGTTTCCCTTTTTATTTATTTATTAGTTATTTTTATATATTTGTGGTTTATTTATTATTACGTATTTATTTAAAATATTTTTGCGTCTCGATTCAGTTTCCTTTTTAGATATGTAGTTTGCTGTTGCAAGTTTGTTATAGAGTTTTAGTTGACTAGGATTGTGGCCTGTGAGCAAAGGATTGTGATTGGTTGAAATTTGTTTATTTTTAGAAAGTAAACGATTTCTGGGATGTAATTAACGGAAGACGTAGAAAGGATCTCTTGGCCTTCTGGTGCTTATTAAGAAACTTATAATGTTGATTAGTGGCTTAGTATTTCATCTGAGGAAGGTGTTGTTAGAACATCGAAACTGTAAAACTTGCTGTATGTGTTTACAGTAAAGTTAAATCTAATAGCCTTGTCAGCCTGTTTTAATTAACTTGTCTCGAGTAATGACTTTTCTAACTTCTGCACACGAAACACGTCATCTTTGTTATTGGTCGTGGTTACGGTGATAATTTCAAGAAGACTTCGTTAAGTTACAAATTTAACCTATCAAAATCTAAGCAGATAAGCTAAGATTTTGATACTTCAATTTTCTTCCAGTTATTTATTGCTATAATGTAATTATTATAGGGTTTTCCTCAGGGGTGTACTACTATCGGAACGCCATTCCGGCACTAAATTTTAGGAGAAAAATGTTCCATTTTACAAAAAAATATTGACACTTTAACAGTCTAATGAATCTTATCATTACCCCTACACGTACGAGACTAACAGTGCCACATGTGTCAAGTTTAATGGTTGCAAAATTGCGCGGCCCAAACTTGAGAGACTGAAATCCAGATCCATATGTAAAAACGTGGCTGCGAAAACACCGAACTGCAGATGACACCAGAACAAGACAAGCAAAACCAACTAATTGGAGGATTTTAATCCACTTGTATTCCACGGTTCCTTTCGAGTCACGTCTAAAAGTATTAGTGTTGCCATTTATGTCAGTTGTTTCTATATTGTCGGAAGTTTCTTGAACCGGCGGACAAACTGGGACGTCTGGTTAGTCTAAGCAAAACCACTGTGGACAATCATGATAAGAGGTTAATCTAAATTTCATAAGAGTGGTACTGTTTTTGTAGATGAAAGGATCATTTGTTACATCTGAAAGTTGAGTAATTTTAAATCAACTCATCACTTATAATAAGGTCGTGTGCTGTTTAGTTCATTTTCACTGATGGTGAGATGAAGCGAGCTTTGAAAACCCGAATGCAGCGATGAATTCAGACAGATTTTTTCGGGTGAGTCAATTCGGGGACAAGTTTTCAAGTAAACTACTATTGCCAAATTTTATTTTATTTTATTTTGTAATACTTTCTTTTCTGCTGCTGCCAAAGTTAGCTCCAAATTAATAACATATATTCTCAAAAAGAAACATTGAAGCATTATCTTCACTAAGTGTATAGTCTACAGCAGGGGAAAATTCTTTGAGAATTAATAACAGAAAGCTCAACCAACCCATTACAATCTCTGATAACATTGAGTCCAACCCTATCGTGGGTAAATAAATAAATAAATAACAGCACCACAGAAACTAGGCAATAATAATAATAATAATAATAATAATAATAATAATAATAATAATAATAATAAAGGTAATAGTTTGTATATGAAAATAAGCAAGAGATATTAGCAACATAAAGCATAAATCACTTTCTCCTCTATCTTCACAAGCAAATACTACAACAAAATCTTTCTGCTGACCAGTGGTCGATTTGGCTTTAGAGAAGTGGAGGAACGCTCTCTGGGTGTTAATATTAAATAAAATCGTCTACTTGATCGAAGAACAATCCACATGCTACAGTATATGCCCCATGGTCACTTACAGACTCACTGACGGACTGACTGATCATCAAAATTCCCAGGCCAAACTACTGGAGCTAGGAACACCAAATTTGGTATGAAGGTGTAGGACCATTGGACCATGAGTATGTAACGGGGAAAATCCGACATTTTGAAAAAGTCACCATCTTGGATCCAAAATGGCGGCCAAACCCATTGTTGTATAGAACAGCCTAAACGGCTGGGTCTATTGAATTGAAATTTAGTATGAAGGTATAAGATCACTAGTAGGTTACGAAAATATGTTCTAAAAGTCGCCATCTTGGATCCAAACGGCGGACACAAAAATCAATTTTCCACACCGTTTGAGCTAGAGATACGAAACTTGGCATAAACGTATATCATCAGTAGTAGTTTAGAAAATTATAGAAAATGTTGAAAAAGTCGCTATCTTGGATCCAAAATGGCCGCCATGTTCAATGTCGTATAGAATACACAGTCTAAACGGCTGCAGCTAGAAACATCAAATTTGGTATGAAGGTATACTATCACTTCAAGGCTACGAAAATGTTACATAATGTATTCAAAGACGCCATCTTGGATCCAAAATGGCGGACTTAAAAATCCATTTTCCACACCGTTTCAGCTAGAGAAACGAAGTTTGGCATAATGGTGCATTATGATGAGTGGTTAAGGAAAATTTGAAATTTGAAGTCTGAAATTTATTAAACTTTTGTGACCTCAGACATTTTGACCTCAGAAGCCAAATATTACAACATTTTGAAAAAGTCGCCATCTTGGATCTAAAATGGCCGCCAAACTCATTGTAGTATAGAATAAATAGCCTAAATTTGGCATAAAGCTGCATTGTTACGAGTAGTTTAGGAAAATATCACATTTTGGAAAGGTCGCCATTGTTGATTCAAAATTGCCGCCCCAAAACCAAATTTCCACACCGTTCGAGCTAGATAAATGAAATACATGAACGTTTACCATCTCAAGTAGGTCACAAACATAAAATAAATTGTTTAAAAAGTCGTCAACTTGGATCCAAAATGGCCGCTCAAAAAACAATTTCCAAACCAATGAAACAAAATTTTGTATAAAAGTGTATGACCAAGATTAGGTTACAATAAATGGGACAAAACTCCCTTTTGGGGGCGAAGCAACCCCCTTTCGTGAGAGGGTGCAGATGAACACCATGGTGATGCAATCCCGCAGAGATTCTGGTTAAGATAAAGGGTGCGTCCCATGCACGGGGGCCTGGGGGCAGAGCCCCCAGCGAAGCAAAGCGAGTCTATATAATATATAGCCCCATGGTCACTGAGTGACTTACTGACTCACTCAATGACTGATCATCAAAATTCCCAGCCCAAATTCATACACCAAATTTGGTATGGAGGTGTAGGACCACGAGTAGGTAAAGGAAAAAATCCTATATTTTGAAAAAGTCGCCATCTTTGATCCAAAATGGCCTCCAAACCCATTGTTGTATAAAATTCACAGCATAAACGGCTGGGGCTATCGAAGCGAAATTTGCCATGAGGGTACAACATTATGAAATTATTACGAGATGTATCCAAAGACGCTGTCTTGGATACAAAATGGCTGCCAAACTCGTTGTAGTATAGAACACAGCCTAAATGGCTGCAGCAAGAAACGTCAAATTTGGTGTGAAGTTACATCACCACTAGTAGATTACGAAAATATTACAGAATGTATCCAAAGACGCCATATTGAATCCAAAATGGTGGACCTAAAATTCAATTTTCCACACCGTTTGAGCTAGAGATACAGATTTGACATAAAGTTTTCTGACATACATTTGAGAAAAGTCGCCATCTTGGATTCATAATGACAGCCCAAAAACCCTTATTCCACATCGTTTGAGCTAGATAAATGAAATTTTACATAAAAATAAGGTGTACCATCACCA
>JAGDQP010004327.1:838-36457 GCA_022664845.1 Lepisma saccharinum
TGTTGTTCATAGTGGAATGTGTGTGTGTTCGACGTAACATAATCGAGAAAAGAAGCAGACAATACAACACTTTTGTGCATTGCAGGAAGAAAAGTAAATTTGCAGGAATAACGTGTATAATAAACAGTTCGTACCGGTTTTACCTTCCGAGTGCTTCACATGTTCAATCCTGGTTCTTACTTCGTATCCCATTTGACCAGAATGTGTATCTATCAACAAGCGCAGCAAATTCGTTCAACAAAAACAAGCATTTTCACATGGCTTTCCAACTGGCGTGTATGACGTTCACGCTGCGAGCCCCTGCACATAACGTGACGTACACCTATTAGTACAATCTTCTCCACCGTACAACAGTTTGATTTGTGATCGAGGCCAGAGAACAGTCTCTCGTAATCTGATCGTGCAGTTTAATGCAATGGCCGAGTTCACGTTTGATGCGTATGCAGAAATGCTATTAATTTATGGCGAAGCTCATCGTCATGGAAGACATGCGCGTCTTCTTTACTCCGAGCGCTTTCCACGTCGTCGAGTACCGTCACGTACTATCTTTGCCAGACTAGAACGTCGGCTTAGGGAGAGAGGTACCTTCACCGTCAACAGAATCGACTGTGGTGCTCCGAGACGCGTACGAACCCCGCAGTTTGAAGATGTGATTCGACGAGTGGAACGGGATCCTTCGACGAGCACCCGACGCATGGCACGTGACTTGAGGGGAAGCAGTACCACTGTTTGGAGGGTTCTCCACCAAGAACACTTGCATCCATACCATATTGCGCGAGTTTCAAGTCTTGGTCCAGCCGATTTTGCGCCACGTGTAGACTTCTGTCAGTGGATACTTCAGCGCTGTGCACAGGCTCCTGCATTTCTTCAACTAATACTCTTCACTGACGAGGCGACCTTCTCTACGGGTGTGTTTAACTGTCATAATAGCCACATGTGAGCAGTAGAAACTCCTCATGGTGTTCGAGAGCGCGCATTTCAGGAACGATTCAGTGTGAACGTATGGGCAGGCATCATAAATGGACGATTAATTGGACCATATCTTCTCCCAGCACGTCTCACCGGTGTCAACTACTTAATCTTTTTACAGGAGATACTGCCGAAGTTACTGCAAGACATTCCTCTTGGAATCCGACAGCACATGTGGTTCAACACGACGGTGCACCTCCCCACTTCACACGGGCTGTCCTAGATCATTTAAACACTTCCTTCGGACAACAATGGAATGGCCGTGGAGGTCCAAGAGCATGGCCACCACGCTCGCCTGACCAGACGCCAATGGATTTCTTTCTGTGGGGTCACATGAAGACGTTGGTGTATGAGACCCCGGTAGAGTCGGAGGAAGATCTCGTGGCACGCATTGCAGCTAAGGCTGAGGAAATCCGAGACATGCCAGCCGCTTTCGATCGCGTCTATGCGAACATACGTCGTCGGTGCGAGGCATGCATCGCTGTTCGTGGGTGTTCCTTCCAGCAGCTTTTGTAGTACATGTCGCTTCATGCAATCGTCTCCCCACATGCGTCCGTTGGATCGTCACAATGAGTACTCTTCGGTTTGAACTTGGTAAGTTGTACTACTGATCTAGTGACCAGTGTTTCCTTTGTGAGTGTTCAGAGTGTCTTGTATTGCAAACATACTTGTTTTGTGCCTTTGTCGCACGGACCCTTAATGTACGCCGAAAGTTCTTGCAGTGGTGGTTGCTTGTGCAAAGAGGACAAGATTGTGTGGTACTGTTCGTTTCCCAATTCTGTTGTCCTTTTTATTCGAATGCGTCCTGATCTGCATACTATTTTGTTAGTTCATAGCTTCAGCATACGTTTCTAGGATTCACGAACACACGGTGAAAAGTCCTTCAGACCTCCTTACTTCCCTTCACCTATCACTGCAGTTTTGTGGTAGTGCAAACATTGAAACAACGTATGTCATTTCCACTGTAGGGTGCAGAAGGTAACAGGACAATCTAAGAGTTCTAGACGACAAATTAGACGATAAAGTAATACATACAGTAGAACATACAATTTTGTGGGTTCAGTAGCAACGTGTTACCAAAATGACTCCGTACGTGTGTGTGGTAATACAAATGGAGTGTGCAACGTTGTATGAATTGATAACACATTAATCTATCCTTCAATACACGAATCTTTCTGGTATGGTTGAAACGTATTTACTGGTAGTTATGCAACCACTCCTAGCAACCCCACAATTCTCCATATCTTTGATTCTGTTTGCACTATTGACGTGGCACAGACGAATTCTACTTTAATATTACATACTGTAACGTTCCAAGTGCCGCGCCACGTGCTCAGCACGTGTCGCTAATAATCAAAATATAAACAAGATAGCAGTGTGTACTACGTGTGTGATACGAGTGTTACTACGAAACAATCAAGAGGAAACGTAAATAGCGCAGACGACAAATTGAGTTTCATCAAGAAGCAACCGATGGAACTACCACCAACACGAAGGAGGAGTCAGCAGCATCAACAAATTTTGGTCTATAAAAAGACCGACACACCAATATAAACCATCACTTCCCTGGGTGATCACTTCTTTCCTCTTTCCTAGTACTCAGTTGCCTTGGACTGGTACGTTCCTTAAAGCCTGTACACTCAGTTGCTGTCGGACTGGTGTGCTTCCTAAAACCGCTCTCTCAGTTGCTGTCGGACTGGAGGGTTTCCTATCCTGCTCACTCTGTTGCTGTTGGACAGGTGGGCTGCCTAATTGAACCTGTGTTCAGTTGCTGCGGACTGACACAAAATCCGGTACTCAGTTGCTGTGGGACTGGTACCTTCCTTCCTGCACTCAGTTGCTGCGGACTGGTGCTATACCAAATCCTTCTCTCTTCTGCGAGGCCTACACCCAAGAAGAAGAAGCCAGAAAAGTTATATTATAACTTTTCATTTTGTATAATTACTTTGGTACGAGAGACTCCTTTTATTAATCTAAAGAACTTATATTATTTTATAATAAAACTGGTGATGGGCAAAACTCATACCCCGTGTATCTTTGTCTCTACCTATATTTCCGCAAACAACAGGGTGTTCCTAAAGGAACATTACGTGGTGGAGTAATCGCTTATAAATAGCGAAAAGCGCCCATTCCACTAAGCTAATTTACTAGTGAAAGACAAAATAAAAATGCCCAAGCTGTGCGAAAGCCCAGAAACTAGTAATAATTACAAATAACGGGACTAAAAACGGATCTGTCAAGTGACCTCTATGTTTTTTTTAAGTATGAACTTTGAACTAGGACAAGGAACATTTAATGCCAGTAATTACTAGGTCAGGCAGTAGGACGGGCAGTCAGGATTCGGATACAGATAAAGTAAAATCTAACAAAAACGATAAAATGGCGACAAATACATCTTTCCATCTACCACATTTTACTGTTTTCCTGTCGTATGAACGAGGACCCGGATAGGTTTTTTATGTTATTCGAGCACATGGCAAGCTACAGTCGTGGATTGACGAAAAGAAGAAACAGGTTTTGCCTATGTACCTACAAGATACTGCATTGGACATGGTATTCCAAATACAATCACAAAATATAATGGCCGATACGACATAGAGTCAATTGAAAGACAAATTAATGAGTCTAAGCAGACCTAAAATCCCGCATTACGAAGCAGAAATGGAAATTAACCTAATAATGCAAGGTCAGGATGAAACTATTGATTCTTATTTCATAAGGAAATTAAGGGCTATTAGACACAATCTCCCTGAAGCTACGGAAGAAGAGAAAATTCATTTCCTCAGCTTAGGACTACAACATCATTTTTTTGGAAAACACTGCTTTGGAAACGCATACCTCTGTAAGAGATCTTCAGAAACTGGAAAAATCAAATGATTTACTCAAAAAGAGAATTGTGATTACCATCCGCTAATGCGTATAGAGCACAAGCTTTATACGCATTAGCGGATGCTAGTCAGCAGAGATAACCAACGATAAATTATGCTACTCAAGATCCTATAATCCCAAATTTTCCTACTATGAGTCAACAAATTCAAAATTTTCAACCTCAAAGTTGTCAAACCCTTAGCATCCAATCGGCAAACAATCAACTTTTACCTACTGAATATCCTAGTTATCTACATCCTCCACCACAACAACTACCATGTCAGCAACAACTACCACCACAACATCAAAATCCTAATGTCCAAATCAATGTCCTAACCGGTTACCAACATAGCCAACATCCTTTGATAGTCTATAAATAAGCAAACACCTTACTATTCAGCTTATAAACTACTACCTATGAACAGTCCTCTAATTAGAGACCTAAACCAAGCGCCCATCGCCATCATAGATACCGATCACCATAGTAAACCTATAGGGAAATTCCTATGACATAATGCCGCCTAAAGACCTTAGGGACCCTGATAAACATTACAAATACGAAATTCTCAACCTAATCAGAGTACGCAGAATACGCAAAATTCAAAGGACAATATTACCCAAAAGTTGCCAGAATTCTCTCTTATGGTCGTGAAAAATAGTACAAACCAAAAACCGTACTATAGGAACAACAATCAACAAAACGGCCAAAAGTACTATAATAAGAAAAACAACAATTACAAAAAGTATGGTGACGATAACAAATCTGGAAATAATAGCAGTACAGTTACCGTATGTGCCATTTGTTACAAGAGGAATCATACAGCACAAGACTGTTGGCATAAAAACAAGAAGAATTCAAATTCGGGAAACGAATAAGTTTGCCCTCGAGGTCGGAAGTCAAGCAAGGCACGAGGGCGAAGGTTACTAAACGTTTTAAGACAGCTCAGAAGAAACTTAAAGGACCTGCCATACAGACCGAAGAGGCGAAGAAAGAAAATAAACAAAAAGGATCTGCCTACTGAACCCACAATCAGAAGGTGGATCATCACAAGAATCAAGGACCTGTCACCCTACCAAAGACGGAGAAAGCTGATCCAAAGAAGAAAGTACCTGCCGCCATTAAATACTGATGATAAGAGTACAAGTGCACAGAAAGGATCTATTACAGAAGTTTCTTTCGCGAATATATATTCCAATCAGGAGGTGTCAACAGATCGAAGAGAAACAACTTCTTACGATACGCAAGAAAATAGATTCCCTAATAAAAATCAATGTGCAAGGTAATTCGATACCATTTATAACTGACACGGCGTCTTCTATTTCACTTTGGGCGCGGCAACAGCAACCCAAGAAGTGTAAATTAATTCCTTTTCAAACACATATAAAGGGAATCGCGAACAAACTTGTTGAACTAAATTACATAGCGCTGATAAACTTATTCTTACTATTTCAGAATTATTGAACAAAATGATTACAACCCTTTATTCGGACAGGATATTTTAAGGAGATTGCAGAGCAAGATTGATTTGGAGAAAAACAGGATTTCTTTTTACAAGAAAGATTAAATACTTCAAATGCCAGTATCAGATAGCAGAAGAGAAAATGTTTCAAAGTCAGTAATAAATGTGATGAGACAGCAAAAATCTGCAGACGTGTATGTTACGAAGAAAGTTACAATCCCAGCAAAATCTTATTTCTTCTTACCCATTGAACTAAAGGAGAAAGAAGAAAAACAGTCTGCATTTTTTATGTACGATTGCTGCAAACATTGCGAGATGGGCATGCGCTAGTGAATTTAACTATTAAAATGCCAAGCAATGAACGTACTATTCTGGTCATAAACCCTACATCCAAAAATGCATACTTTGCTAAAAATACACCAGTGGCGTATTTAGAGCACAATTTAGAGGAAATTGTTCTGAATATGAAAGAAGACAAGGAAAAAGAAGAGGACCCGATTGATGAATATAGATATCGATCTCGTGAAGAAATTGAAGAACGCCTTAGAAACACTGAAAGAAGTTTTGACATCTCTTTATTCGACATCAATCCAAAACTTCCAGAAAATATTAAACAAAAATTCTCAGAATTAGTGTATTCTTTTATAGACACGTTTGCCTATAGTGGTTCAGATTTAGGAAGATTTCGTGGGTATGTACATCGCAGCTACATAAATCAGCAACATTTCGCAAGCGTTCTCCACCGGTCCCAGTGGCCGTCCGGAACCAAGTAGATTCTCAAATTCAGGACTGATCCGAGCCCACATAATACGTGAAACATCCACGAGTGAATTCTCTTCACCCATGCTGCTTGTTCGCAAGCCAGGTTCTAAGGAATTTCGTATAGTTCTTTCATTAATAGAATGCAATAAATTTACGAAGTATTTATCAATACAGTTTCCAAACACAGACGATGTTATAGCTAGTATACGGGGTAAATCTCTGATCAGTACAATTGACTTGTCTTCAAGTTTTCATCAAATGGAACTCCATCCAAAAAATTCGAAATACATGTCGTTTGAGGTACCTCATACACGGAAGACCTACCAATTCTGCCGCTGCACAATGGGTGCGGCAACTAGTAGCCACTCGCTCTCGATAGTAACCAGAATGATACTATAAGGTTTACCTAATACAATAACATCATTCGCTAATGACATTATCATGAGTAATTGCACGGCGGAGGAACAAATAGAACACTTACGTTTGCTGCTCAGTAAGTTAAGATCACATGATTTCCGAGCATCTCCGCGCAAAACACACCTCCTGTACTCAAAATTACAAGTACTCGGATTTACGCTATCTGGAGAGGAAATAGCAATCTCCGAAAATAGCAAGAAAAATAAGAGATTTCAAACACCCCAACACGAAACGGCAGCTTAAAGGATTCACTGGAACTTGCAGTTTTGTTCGTTCTCACGTGAAAAACTTTAGCGAGAAGATAGAACCATTCCAAGCACTTCTCATGAAGGGCAACAAATTTAAGTGGACACCTGAACTGAATGTACTTTTTGAACAGCTAAAGATGGATACCTCTTGCGCATTTCGATGAACCTCAAGAAGTAAGAGTTCATGCAGATAGCTCTAGTATTCAGGCAGGGGCTATTCTGACCTGTTATAATCCAAAAACTAAGGAAGAGAAAGTCGTCTCGTATTGCAGTTGCAGACTATCAAAATCTGAAATAAAGACATCATCGTGGTTACGCGAACGTTACCATATTCTATACGCTTGTCGTAAATTTCGATACTATCTGCTGAATCGCCCATTCAAACTTTTTACGGACGCTCATACAGACCGCTCCTGATCGCATCGAAAAGTTCACCAGATTTCGCCTGTTCCTGTATGTATTTGATGTAATACACAAAGAGGGTATTAACCAACCGGCTGACCTGTTCTCCCGACTTGAATCTAGAGAAATTATAGAGAAGGAAGAAAAAGATGGTACTGAGGAAAACCAGAAAAGAAAACTGGAAGGTCAGATAGCGAACAGAGAAAAGACAACAGACGATATTCATGACTGAGGAAGTAGTAGCTTTTAGATCCAACGCTCTAGATACGAATCTATGCATTCAAAATTTTTCATCATTAGAAACTCTGAAACAAGCACAGGAAACTGACCCTTATTTTTCTGACATAATTAATGCATTAATGGGTATAGAACCAGCTAAGACATCGGTGTTGCGAAGTGCGAATCTCTACTGTTAAAAGATGGTGTTCTTTATAGAACCAGGAAACACCCAACACATGGGCAAATATTACTCCTATGTGTTCCACAAAAATGGTCGATCAATGGTTTGAGAACATACATTACGATTCTACTTCTGGCCACGTTGGTTTTAACAGACTATATAGAATAACGTTACAAAAGTACTACATGCGTAACTTAAAAGCTTTTTAGGATATAAAATTCGCATCTGTGAACGTTGTAAACGACTTAAGAACCAGCCAAGGAAAAAACAGGCCGAACTTTTGGAACATCCTATACATAAAATATCGGAACACATAATATTTGATACCTTTGGACCTATTTCGTACAAAGGGACTAGGAGGATTATCCATTTAGGAATTGAGGCCGCAACACGATACTTACGGGCGCAAATCGTTGATACTGTTTCAGCCCAAACCGTCACCGAATTTTTAGAAGACAAGGTTATGTTTTTTGGTGTTCCCAAAACTGTTACTTTGGACTCTCCTCCAGTACATAAATGCGAAGCCGTAAGAAAATTAGCAGAGAAATACAACTTCGAGTTAAAGTATAGTCCATCGTACTCCCACAGCAGAAGCGGCTTGGCCGAAATTTCAGGTCCTAATCTCCAAAATGTCTTAAAATTCTATACGCAAGAGGACATGGATTCTTGGCCTCAACATCAACCCAAAGCTATTTCTGCTTGCAACGCGGCAATCCAGACTAATTTAAAAGAATCGGCTCTTTTCTTACTTATGGAATATTTACCAAGAACAGTGGCGGATTGTAACCCATGGGTAGCGCCACACACACACAAGTACCTCGAGACAGATTACCTGAAATACGTAAGAAAGCCGCCGATGAAGTACACAAACATTTTCTTCACCAGAACAAAATTACGATAAGAGGCACACACAAACTGAATTTGCTATAGGAAGTAAAGTTTTGCTTCGCTCCCCGAAACATATAAAGGGAAAGTTCCAATCGTGGACTGATGAGAATATTGGACCAGCCACGGTAATAGAAAAAATACATGCAAACCTATACAAATTACAAATGCCTCCCCAGTGTCGACCGACAGAGCAGTTTATTGCTGTCGACAGAATGAAACCATATTACGACAAAAAGGAACAATAAAAGTTCTAAAAAAAGGGACTATGAAATAGTCACAGGGAGAGAAAAAGAAAGAACATATTTCACGAGAGTAGCTGCTTAACCGACAGAAGCAGTAACTCATACCTTACGCACTAGAATTCAGCATGTCTCGTGGCAGCATCAGCGCCAGATGGTGGCGTATTCCAGTACTTCAAGGAGCATAATCATGTATCTATCAAGAAGGAGCAGGATTCATTTCATACGTACTATTTCAAATTTCAGGACTTTGATAGAGTCATTACAGACAGCCTGAACTTACCAACAAAACGTACTACAGATATGGAAGTTGAGTATATTACTATTAACGAGACGTTCTCTCTTAATTTTACTTTGAATCTACAAACTTTACAGAAGTCTATTACTTCTTTACATACATTAATGGCTAATGAGAAAAATGATTAACCGAACAAGTTTTCAGAATATCACCTTCACGCTATCCTGCCCTGGTCAACTATCGCTCTAGTCATTTTATTGTTAATTTTATTTTTAATTATTGCTATTATATTGTACTGCATATATCGTTTACGAAAATCGCCAAATTAATACAAAACGCCTAAATTATCTATTGCAGAAATAATGCCCATACTGGAAATTATCGTTGTCCTTAGCATACTGGCCTTAGTAATAGCAGTTATTACTGTTTACTCGTGGTTTAAAATTCAAAGGACTTTAATGACCAATCATGCAAAACCCACGGACAGTATCACTTGACATGATTCCAGACATTTATAGTACTACCACTCATAACAGTGCAAACAAAGAACAAAAGTTCTCACCACAAATTATGGAACTAAATAGTGCAAGTTTACAGACATCAATCAGTGATCTTGTCTACAGGTATTGAACAATTGAATACACCTTGCTACCCTGAGGATAATGACGTCCTGAAGACCGAATCTGCTTGGATTAGTAAGAACCTGATATCCAAACATCAAAACTACGCAGTGTAAATGATATATAACCGACAGATGTATAGTTTTGTTTATATATATGGTGTTATAATTGAATAGTGTAACTTATGGGGATGGAACGTTCTACGGCAGAAGAATTATAAATATAGTTCCCCCAGATAACTGTGTTCCTATATTTAACGGGGGAGGGGGAATGTAACGTTCCAAGTGACGCGCCACGTTCTCAGCACGTGTCGCTCATAATCAAAATATAAACAAGATAGCAGTGTGTACTACGTGTGTGATACGAGTGTTACTACGTAAACAATGAAGAGGAAACCTAAATAGCGCAGACGACAAATTGAGTTTCATCAAGAAGCCACCGATGGAGCTACCACCGACACGAAGGAGGAGTCAGCAGCATCAACAAATTTTGGTCTATAAAAAGACCGACACACCAATATAAACCATCACTTCCCTGGGTGATCACTTCTTTCCTCTTTCCTAGTACTCAGTTGCCTTGGACTGGTACGTTCCTTAAAACCTGTACACTCAGTTGCTGTCGGACTGTATGCTTCCTAAACCCGCTCTCTCCACGGACAGGTGGGCTACCTAATTGACCCTGTGTTCAGTTGCTACTGGAATCCGGTATTCAGTTGCTGTCGGACTGGTACCTTCCTTCCTGCGCTCAGTTGCTGCGGACTGGTGCTATACCAAATCCTTCTCTCTTCTACGAGGCCTACACCCAAGAAGAAGAAACCAGAAAAGTTATATTATAACTTTTCAGTTTGTAAATTTACTTTGCTACGGGAGACTCATTTTATTAAGCTAAAGAACTTACATTATTTTTATAAAAAACTGGTGATGGGCAAAACTCATACCCCGTGTATCTTTGTCTCTACCTATATTTCCACAAACAACAGGGTGTTCCCAAAGGAACATCACGATACTGTTTCCTTTCCAGCTCATTTTCACCGATCTTTATTTGCAAACAAAAGCGGGAATCCCTCACTTCCTTTGGGGAATCCCTTGCGTAATTGTTCTGGAGTTTTCATTTTGATATTTTTGGATACAACGCATATGACTTCCTTTATGAAATTCCACGCCGCCTGTGTCACGGCCATTCGTCTTTGTGCTATAGCGTCTCAAAGTTCCGTGCCGCCAAATTTCCCACGTCCATAACTCGTAAAGGACGCCGTTTGCGATTTGTGTCCATATAGTTTTTTGTTTGTTCTGATGTCTACTTTCAACTCCCAAACGCTGTCATAGGAATTACGGAACACCCTGTATATCATAAGTAACTCCATGTCTTCTTCACTTTTCAAAATTATTGAGATTCTCTACTTTCCATAGCTATCTTCTGTAGTGAACAGCGCATATAGGTGAACTTTACTTAAGTTTGTACTGGTCATGTTAATGGAAAATGAAAGCCTTACTTAGTAGCTGATCCAATGCCGCAAGTTATTTACATAATTTTTATTTCAATTTAAAAAATCAACGAAAGTTATTTTGAAAACAAAAATCATGATTGTATTTTTAACTCTGTGTAAAAGCAAGGTAAAGTTGTATTGTCAATCATTTTATTAAAAAAAAACAACGCAATTCCCGAATTAATGAATTCCCTTAATTACCTTTGTCTTCTGCCCCTTCCACATTTAAGTTCTTTGGCGCAGGCAATGTTAACTACATATTACGTTCTACTAGAATTTATATGTGAACTGTATATAGTCAATGAATAAATCGAATTAAATATGAAAGACCTGCCAGATTTAGAGCTAGAAGATTTTAATTGATAATCAAGGTCACTGAGCTCAAATCTGAAGAGTTTCTCTCTGTTGAATTGAATTTATTTTAAGGCCTTTAGGCAACTATGACTCAGGCCGTATGGATGATGATGGGATGAATTGGTGGAATGAAGAAAGGGGAGGAAACGTGAGTACCCGGAGAAAACCCACGCACACGGTGTTTGTCCACCAGAAAGCCCACATGGCATGAGAAGGGACCGATCCGACAGTTTCTACCTGTCTTGCAATGTGGTGCTAGGATTCATTCTTAAAATGTAGAAAGCTAATCAAACGGAAAAGACCTGCCCGTTTCAGAGTGATGATATTAAAAGTGGAAGCATAAATTAAGATATTGAGGGAGCCATGTCTCACGCTAAATCAAAACACAAAGATTCTTCCCCATTATTCATTGTCCAACGGATGTCGAGATCATTATCCGGTGGGGGGACAAGTTTTTCCACGTTAAACTGATTGCGTTGTATCACTTGTCCAATGAAAAATTGCAAGTGTCCGTATTAGATAATCGGCTAATCGCATGTATTTCAGTAATTATCAACCGGAGTGCCGGGGCACATTAGTGAGTCTGGGTGACTGATCAGAATCACGAATCTCAAGAAATAGTCAGTATTCCACTGATCTGACATCAGCACACCGTTGAGAATTCTCGTGGTGTGGTTAGCTTTTCTACCTCGGACAAAGTGCTGAAGGCTATGGGCACAAAGTAGCCTAGATCTCTTGATGATTGCACTCTCTCGAGGCTACTGCTTTCCAGGCTTCTACTCTGAGAAATGGCGATGATTTCTCGGCATTACGGGAGAGTCGGGAAACGAACGTAAGGACGTTAGGGGTGCCGAAAAAAAGAAAACTTAAGAACTACTGCTCGGTTTTACATCAAATCTCGGATATTCAACGCCGGATCTAAACATAATATTTCTGGAATATCCTGTACTATCAGCTTATCCCAATGGTTGTGACAGGTAATAATGAGATGAACAACGGATTTACGTTAGCTGAATTTCAGACAAGTGAGACGTGCAATTTATTGTTTATTAGAAAAAAGTAACATAGTTATTGCTCATTTATTCTTGATCTGATAAAATTAAAAAAATGTATGTTTAGTTTATAAATAATAAATTTTACGTCACAACGTAATTATACTTATAGTTTCTATGAGTGCCTGCACAGGTAGTTCCCAGTATATTCTGCCCATGGTACCACAATGGGTTGACGGCCCTGCTCACTCGGTCGGTAGAAATGACTGGTAACGTTCAACACTCTTAGTGGATTTAATATCGGACCTGGTATTATTGTCTTCGTACCCAACGAATACTGTGAGCAAACAAGACGTTGGTTCTTAAGTATAACTGAGAAAAAATATTTTATAAAACTGCTCAACTTTCGTGATCGATCAGCCATTGGTTGTTTAAATATTGCGGCTAAATAATTCTTGAAAAAAAAATATTGTTCGCGAAACACTTCGAGAACTATTGAATTTTACGGGAAAGGAATTATCAGTGACTGAGACAGCCTTCCGTCCAATTCATTAACTCCCTGAGCGAGTGTCTCGCGAACACAATTTTCTGCAGAAAACATTCAGCCGTAAACTCTCAACCAATGTCTCGTCGATTTTAAAACTTGGTCCCTACCTAGAACACAATGTTTTCAACTACACTGAAAAATCAAATTCTAATGAAAAATTGCATTCGAATATGGCCGATTTTTCAGGATTACCACTTTTTTAGGAAACATTTAGTCATGCAGTCTAAATCTATGACTGATCGAAAATAAAACTTGGTCAAATTTTAGAAAATACAAACGTCTCAACGGTAGGGAAAAATAATTTTATTATTTCTTTTTAGGAAATGGCATTCAAATATGGCGAACGTTAAAAAACAACTAATTTTCTGTTGTTGTTACAGTGAGAGTAACAGTCCCAACATAATAAAGGTATTTTTGCGATAAAATACATGGAAGTGGTTACTCAAAGTTGTAAATAACTATTGTTGCGAAACGGAGTAAAAAATTTCCAAAAATAGTGGAATTGTCGATTTACAATGTTGTCCGAAATTTTGTAACCTGATCAAGGCAAATGGGTGTACTCTTTTGACATCACAAACTATACGCAAATATCTGTCATAAAAAGGAATGACTTCGTTATGTTAATTCGTTGCTATAATTAGCCAAAAGTATTACAGCACACATATTTTGAGCTTCAATAATAACCAATGATGAACTTTAAGAGGGAATATTTAGGCAGAGAAAATTTTTTGAGGGGGCGGAAATGTAGAAAAATAAGATCTCTTACATTGCCATGAAGGGCTTGTATATAAATATGACCAAATCTATTACTCGACAAGTACATTTTTTTTAAAAATTCCTGCTCTCAGATGGAAAGGGTAAGGAGTATGTTCTGTTTAAAGGAACCAAAATTTAGTTTTTGCAGACAGACTCTAGCAATTATAGTTAGTCCCTGGGCACAAATGTACTAGGTAGGCGTTCCTAGTGAAGTCGACACTCACAAGTAAGGTTCGCGAACGCGAAGAAACAAATATAGCTACAACGTAGTTCAAATAAAAGAGCATTACGAATATATGAATAAAACACCGAAAAAAAATTCTCCTTCATATATAGTTTAAGAATAACGACACGTGAAAATCGAAAAAAAATTCGAATAAGCCAGGTGAGGCAGTCCACATCCACCCTTGTATATTGAAAACTGGTTGACGAAGGATGATGAAACTTGGGATAGAGATAAATGGGATGGAGCCACACCAAATGATACTAGTAGGCATCATGGCAGCCATCTTGAAATCCCCCATCTTGGATTGAGCTCTGAAATTTTAAATAGGAAGAGGGTCAAGTGGCGTACGCTTTAAGGCCAGAATTTTGCAACCAACATGTCTGTGTAGTTATTTTTCTCATAAAGTAATTCATTTCTTAGTTATTGTCACTGAATGTTCCATATGGCGTCTAAAGAATGTGTTGAATATGCTATCTGTTTTGTACTACATATAATGCAAGGCATTTCTTCCTGACTTCATGTACCAGAACAATATGTCAGGGGATACAGAAGCCCATGTGTCCATAATTCACTGCTGAACATGTCGGACATCCGTAACTCTCTCTTACCACGGGCAAGAGATGGCTTCCCAAATAAGTCATTTTGTTGTTTCTGCGCGTTCGCGAACTTACATGCAGAAAGAAATCGTATAAAAGTAGTGGGCGAGAAAGTAAAGGGCACGAGTAGTACATGCAGAAGATACAAAAAAAGCATCTCCCTCAGTGCTAAGACCAAAGTAGAGCTACGTAAATAACGAAGCGAAGAACATACAAAATACAACACACGATAATGACATTTTGGTAGACGAAGAAACAAAACGCTGTCACAAAGACGTGTTCTTATTAACATCATGACAACTCTCTCTTGCAACACTCGAACTGTTCAAAGTTGAAACTGAAGTTGGAAAGCAAATTCAATTGCGGGGATCAGACTTGGCATAGTGGTAAGATCATTCTCCTTCGGACCGCGCCTTTACGGGTTCAAAACCAGTGAGGCCCATTGAACGCAGTGGTTTGGAGCCTACTAAAAACTGTAGTCCTGTCTTTAAAGATTCCTAAGGCCGTTCATGACGTTTATAACAATTTCAATGTAAGGTCAAGTTCATCAAACAGACAAAAATGATAATGTATGCTAATGAAGCATTGCTATGGACAGATGTACACAAAACCCTTTCACTATCTTGTTAGTAAGTGTTCGACGTGGTAATGAAATTGATTGTGCTTGAAACGAACAAATGCACTACATAATTGAACAGGATCCACGCACTTTAACGGATTTGAAAAGAAAACGTACCATGTAAAATGAATGCTGATGTCATTGTAAAGCAATCTCCTCGGCACTGATGAAAAATAACAGGTTGTGTTTGGAGGAAATTATTCGTTTGAAATTCGAAGGGCAATAGTGCAGAATGATGTCCTCTATCAATTAAAGGAGAACCACAAATCTGACACACCAGTGCCACGCGGAAACTTGGTGGAGAATTTCCTATTGATACAATGCTAGATGGTACTGGCACAAAGGGCCTTAAGTAAAACTCGTCAGGCGGTCAGGCCTGTGATAAGCATTGACGGAGAACAATTCCAGCGGTAACCAGAAGGCCAGTACGCTTTGTTGTGTATCTAGTGAAATGAGTCAAATTAATCGATATAACGTTTACCGACTCTTCCAGTCGCACACCAATTTAGGCGACATGAGAGACAGTAAACTGACCGCAAGGGAAGACAAGAGCGGATCAATTTGTGAAGTTGATCCATGAACTATGTTCGAATGATTGTGAGATTACTTCCTACATCTGTCTTGAGTACGACGATAATCTGGATATAGACAATAGGTATGACGAAATAATTAGTGAGGTAGAGCACTGTGTCGAAGTTGACAGTGTTAGTACACAAATATTGACGGTGAGTGGTGATCCAGTGCAACGACATGCAATCTCATTGGACAAAATGGAAGTTGTAAATTATTGGCGGGATGTGACAAGCAAGTCCCACCGTACCATCAAGAAAATGAGAAATAGATTCGGTGCCAGAATTTTGAACAAAAGTATGTTGTGCAAATGGGAGACAATCGTTGCCAAGGGGGGAAATATACGCCAAAAGTTAGAGAAAGTCTCTCAATTTGTAATTGGAAGCTTCAAAGAAGCTCGTGCAAAAGGATTTGTAGTTCATGATAGAACTATCAGGATTTGGGCACTGAAAATGGTAAAGCAGCTCAAACTTTCAACCTTCAAAGCTGGAAAAACGCGACTGCACACTTTCAAGCAGAAAAATCGGATCACTTCGCGGAAAATCACAAACGTGGTAACAAGAACTGTGACTGACAATCAAGAATATGTTGAGAACGATGCAATGGCTTTGTCCCTGTAGTCACTGAGCTCACTAGGAAAGATCCCAGTATTCAACACGTGAACACTGATCAGAGTGGGATCGAACAAGAACAACATTCCGGCCGAACACTTGACTTTAAGGGTGTTCGTAAAATTCAAGCTTTCGCCCAATCGGTCAATGCCACGACGCACTCCACGACAATTCAAGTGATTGTTTCTGCTGACGGTGACGTGTTCCCAAAAATGTTAGTATGTCTGAAAGAAACAAGTATGAGCAAAATATGTTCAAACTCGACAATTTGATAATTACTTGGACGAAATCTGAAAAACTTGACAAGCAGAAAGTCTACGCGAAGGTTCTTGTCCCGTTCTGTCGCGAAAATGTTCTTTTGCTGTAACATTCGTGTGCTGCACAGGTAAGTGATGTACCAATCAACCAACTCACAGAATAATCTTTCCCGAACAAGAAGGATCAACTTAAAACTTTGCCACCAAAGACTACTGGTTTAATTCAACCACTCGATTTTTTGTTCTTTCGACCATACAAGGCGTTCCTCCGCCGTATTAATTATATCACTGTTCTTGGAATGACTGACTTTACAATTTCTATTAGAAATGATTTGCTGAAAATACAATCTTTCTTTTTCAATCAGTTTTGAGCAGATCGCTTTAAAAGCATTATTAAGCATTCAATTTATATCGGAGGATATTTGTTCTCGAAACCACCAACCTACGTGGGTCCCGTTCAATTCTGTTTCGACTTTGTTCCAATGAAATGTTCGGAACTAAAGTGTACTAATGATGCAATACTTAAGTGTGCTATATCCAAATTACACTTTTCTTTTATTCATCTGCTTGTAGAAGTGTTTCACTACCATACGTTGTAACTGTTCATGCATTTTTGATGACGTTGACTTTGCTTTCCGAACTTCTGTTTCGAATTTAACTATTTCGAATCTTACAACAGAAAGTTGTCATGACGTTAATAAGAGCATGCCTTTATGTAACATAGCGTTTTGCTTTCTTCGTCTACCAAAATGTCATTATCGTGTGTTGTATCTTGTATGTTCTTCGCTTCGATATTTACGTAGCTCTACTTTGGTCTTAGCACTGAGGGAGATGATTTTTTTGTATCTTCTGCATGTACTACTCGTGCCCTTTCCTTTCTCGCCCACTACTTTTATACGATTTCTTTCTGCATGTAAGTTCGCGAACGCGCAGAAACAACAAAATGGCTTATTTGGGAAGCTATCTCTTGCCCGTGGTAAGAGAGAGTTACGGATGTCCAACATGTTTAGCAGTGAATTATGGACACATGGGCTTCTGTATCCCCTGACATATTGTTCCGGTACATGAAGTCAGGAAGAAATGCCTTGCATTGTAGTACAAAACAGATAGTATATTCAACACATTCTTTAGACGCCATATGGAACGTTCAGTGACAATAACTAAGAAATGAATTACTTTATGAGAAAAATTACACAGCCGTGTTGGTGGTAAAATTCTGGCCTTAAAGCGTACACCACTTGACCCTCTTCCTATTTTAAATTTCGGAGCTCAGTCTAAGATGGGGGATTTCAAGATGGCTGCCATGATGCCTACTAGCATTATCTGGAGTGGCTCCATCCCATTTATCTCTATCCCAAGTTTCATCATCCTTCGTCAACCCGTTTTCAATATACAAGGGTGGATGTGGACTGTGCCTCACCTGGCTTATTCGACATTTTTTTTCGATTTTCACGTGCCGTTATTCTTAAACTATATCTGAAGGAGAATTTTTTTCGGTGTTTTATGCATATATTCGTAATGCTCTTTTATTTGAACTACGTTGTAGCTATATTTGTTTCTGCGCGTTACCTTATCTGTCAGTGTATTATACTGTTACAATTACTTAGAAATATTCTACGTTAGAATTAAAACATCTTAAAATAAAAGCATTTTTCATTTCTACTGTTAACTCCCTCACAGATTTTTCAGAATGTATTTCTTCACCATAATACTTGGAATATCATATCTAGGACATAAAAATGAAACAAAAGTGCAACAATAATTGGAAAAGTGACAGGAAATTCAATGTTATAAATCCAATCAAATTAAGAAAATGAAAAAGAACAAAGAGACCGGGAAGGAGAAGGTAGGTTACACCACGCATTTCAAGTCGTGGAACAAATTCTACATTTGCAACGCTCGGCTGAAACTGTTTCATTATGTTGCCAAGGAAACGAACAGAACGACGGCGAGGACTTTGTCTCAAAAACTCTGAAACGTGACGTACGCACAGTTTCTTTTCTAGTTCTCTATCTTTCTCTTGCTCTATCTTCTTGATTATTCAAGGAGGACGGAAGAAGGAAATGCATGTCCTTATTCTCGTTATTTCCCACCCATGTTGTTCCCATGTTCAAAAATATCTGACATTTGAACATCACATCCAGGCTGTTAATATTCTCTGTCTCTTCTCTCCTTATCTGCATCTCCTTTGACAACTAAAACCAAACACAATTTCCATTTAATTTCATCTTATGTATCTTCCTCGTATCACCCTGATTGACAACTTCATTTTCTACACTTCTGTCATTACGTCTTCTACGTGCCGTCTCACATTTCTGACACCTGTTTTTTTGGTAGGTGCTTCCCAATTCTATTTACAAACTCACTTTAATAAGTAAATATCTTGTACAGAGCGAATGTCAATTATAGCATCATACGCAACTGTTGAATTGCCTCTTCTTGTACGGTTCTTGACATATAAATGTGAATATATCGTATAGGAAATAATAGTTATAACCAGTATTTTTTTCCATTACTGATAATCAGTAGTGCGTCTAATGAACTGAAGCCGACCGGGTAGCCATGCGGTCTAAGGCGTTAGGCCAACGACTAGAAGGTACCAGGCTCGAGTTCCGGCAGGGGTATGGGCTTCTTTTAACTCAAACGTGACGGATAATCGTGACGAGTCGAAGTCAACCGTTACTAGACTGGCCCGTATAAAATAAAGTTTACCAAAGTTTATCTAATAAACTGAAGTAGAAATGGTCAATATTAAATCCGGAAAGTCAGAACTTCCAGTAGAATGTCACTCTACGGTCGTAAAATAGTGGATGAGAGAGGCCACACACGAGGTGAGGTGCAAGTGAACAGGAGGACATCGAGTGCACAAATGACAACTTATTACACTTTAATGAATTGGAATTTCATAACGGAATGGGAATTATGTTTAATGTTACGACGTTTTGAAAATAGCCCTCCCTTTACTAAGCCAATGGATTGGAAACGGCAGCTACGTTATTGCATAACATACAAAATGTGTCCTAACATGTAAGACTCACGTGGCAGGCAGAAATATGGGAAAAATTAAAAGTTACGATAAATTTATTGAATTTGTGCACGATATGTACCCTCTTGGCAGTTTCCTCTTTTGAGAGCAACTGCTAATTCCACGGAGACGAAATAATTATCAAAAGCAACAATTTTTTTACCACCAAGAAGCGTATCTGTTGGTACATTGTTAACAATTTTCGGCCAGTTCTCTGGAAAAAGTCCGGCAACTGGGTTGAATGGAGCGTGAGTAGCAAAAATCAGAAACCCTTCATTTTTTAAAGATATTCAAGCAAAAAATACTTTAGAAATGTTCTCTATTATATTATCACATGTTTCATGTGAAGATTATTTATGTAGCATTAAAATTGTACATGTTAGTAAGATTTTTAATCAATAAACGGTATTGTGTTTGGTTGGCGATAAGATGATTTAAGAGTAAGGCTGAAATGTTATGTTTTGTTATTGAAAATTACTTGAGAAATTAATATAAATGTTATAAACAATTATAACGCTAAAAAATTCCAAATAATAATTAAATTGCACACAAACTATGTTAAGTGCTACAAATAACCCATAATAAGCAGTACTTTATCCACACACTTGTGCTTATCCACAAAAAACATTGCACGAAAAAATAAAAATCTACAAATACATATATACATATATATATATATATATATATATATATATATTCGTACGGTATTGTTCACTGTGTTATGCCATGCATCTAAGTGTGTTCAATCTCACAGATAGAAAATCAATTTTTACCCAACAGTGCTAAATGTCTCATGTGAAGACTTTATATGTGTAGCATTAAAATTGTACGTGTTAACAAGTAAGATCTTTGATCAATAAACGGTATTGTGTCCAGTTGGCAGTAAAATGGTTCAAGAGCAAGGCTGAAATCTAATATCCTGCTATTGAAAATGTAATGAAGAAATTAACATAATCCAATACCAAAGATACAGAGTCGATACTAGTATTTCACACAAAATGACTGTCTGAAATATGAAACGAGTATCGAATGTAACATCATGTCTTTACACTTCACATGAAAATTCCACATATTTCCTAACTTCCGGAAACGAAATAAGACAATTGATACATGATTATCGTGAAATCATAGATTACTCAAAGATTTTCGACATATTTCTTATAATGAATTGAAATAAAACTCAGATGAGGAACACCTCACTCGATTACACTCATCGCTCACATTTAAAAGTAACCAATAAGATTCTAAAAAAAAATCAAGTTCAAGACCTAACCCGGACCTTCAACCAAATAAAAGCGACTGGCAGATGTTATTTATCTGATTAACTATCTGCTATGGGAATCTGTGTAAGTACTTAATATCTTACTGTTCCATTGCGTACTTTTATATAATGAAAGATCTAACTAAGTGCATAACATTACTTTATTGTACTGAACCGTAAGTGTAAACCAACATCTATCCTCAGGAGGCAGATTAATCTTTACATATAATATACATTCAGTAACTAATATACGATTCAATATACCTAATTTCTTCGTAGGTTGGAATATCAGTTCACTTTTAAGAATAACTTCAGTTCATATACTTCCATCAATCAATGATTACGGGTTTGTAATTCTGCAAATCAGTAATAATGTATCTGGTTCAACGTAGCAAAATCACTGGAACTTTATCAGTGTTTCGACTAATCATCAGATTGTCCAAATTTATTCAAAAGTGCAGCAACACAGATTAACTTACAGGGGAAGTCGGGGAAGTGGTACTCGGGGATATGCATGTGTTATATATCGCTGGAAATGTCACACCGAGTACACGTTACATGTGAAATATCTCGCTTGAATGGGGCCTATAGGGGGTGTGGCGACCATTTGAAGATCCAAACAATGCTTGCCCCGAAACACCAGAAAATATGGACAAAATAGCAAGCTATGTTTCAATGTGTATGAGACTTGGTATATATGGATTTAAAAGGTGGCTGAGTACGAATATGACATATCACATTTGTAAAATTCAAAATGGTGGATCCAACATGTAGGACACAAATTACAAAGAAAAAAGCTATGGATTTGAAATTAGGTATATAGAGATATTCGACGTCGCTAATTATGAATCTGACATCAAAATTTTAAAATTCAAAATGGCGAATCAATTACTTCCCAATTACCAGAACCTCCCGATGCTCGCAATCCGGCAAGTTAAATAAGGAACTGGTGGGCGATTTCTTCCGTAATGTCCTCAAACCTAACGTAGAGAAGCTTCCAGCAAAGAAAGCCGTTGTGATTGCCGATGCGTGGAGTGCTTAAAAGTCAAAGACACTGCCAAGATGACAGTGTTGCGATTATATTTAAAATCCTTCCCCCAGGTTCCACTTTTTTTTTTATGCAACCATTGGATGTGTTTTGCTTCCATAAGGGGAAAGATTTTATGAAACGGTTCACTTAACATGCCTTCCTTACAAGAAACGAAGCACTGCTGCACAGGCGTGACAATGTCTTGAAAATTCATAGCCTCATTTTTGAACCAATTTCAATCGATACTGTATCTCCCCTTGTTTAAGTACGTCTGGTACAAAACAGGTTTTGATGTACCGTCAAAGAATCCTGCATTGCATGTTCTTATGTATTTTGTCGTAAAAGCCTGTGTTACACCTGTTTCTTTGACCTCTACCATTATCATTAGTCATTATACACTCGTTCCCTCATTCTCTTAAACGCATGTAACGCACAGCAGTGCATACGTAGGGGTGTTTCAATGTGTAAACGGCATCATGTGATACCAGAAAGACAGTTGTGGAAGCATAACGCATTTTATAATCCAAAACACGCACTATTTCACTACTATTGCAATGGGGTTCGAAACACCACTATACGTGGATAAACATCATTTTCTAGCTGAAAGTTCTGCTATCTACAACGAACTTATTATCACGAATCAGCTGCCCCTACTTGCCCCGTTATGTACTATACGTATTTTTCTACTACATGTGTAATCATCATAATATATGTCCGTTATGTACATCTTTTTCGCAATTTGTCTGCAATATTGGATCTGCCATTTTGAATTTTACAATTTTGGTATCAGATTCATAATCAGCGACGTCGAATATCTCTATATACCTAATTTCATATCCATAGTTTTTTTTGTAATTGTGTCCGCCATTTTGAATTTTACAAATGTGATGTCAGATTCGTACTCAGCCACCTTTTAAATCTATATATACCACGTATCATACACCCTGAAACACAGCTTCCTATTTTGTCTACGTTTTATGGTGTTTCAGGGCGTGCTTTGTTCGGATCTTCAAATGATCGCCATGCCCCCTACAGGACCCATTCAAGCGAGATATTTCACATGTACGTGTACTCGGTGTGACCTTTCCAACGACATATAACACATGCAGATTCTCGCGTACCACTTCCCCGACTTCTTGTTAGTATTGATATCAAGACTGCGACAAGCCTCCAACTTAGTTAAAAGCTTGAGTGTCCAGCAGCCATTTAGTGAGTTAACAATATTCTGTTTACTGTTTGCTATGAATTTCTTTTGTATTAAAAAAAACGTTATAAATACCAATTGTTAAAATATATTATGTATCGTTTCGTCAAGTGTATTAATTTAACATAAAACATATTAGGGTTCATTCCTGCAAATCATTAAACTGTAAACCATCACAGCACAAACAGAAATATCAACCTTTACCCTATTAGTATATTTGTCAAATTAATCACTAAAAACCTGAAGGAGATTACACGTTATTGGTAGATTTCTTTCCTAACCGTTACAATGCAAGATAGGAAAGTAACAATATTATGCAGGTTTACAATCTAAATCTCGATAATAATCGAAATGTGAACCTGCATAATAGTAGGCAAAATTTCCAAGCATTTTTGCTGGAATATTTTTAAAAACTTAAGGGTTTCTGATTTTTGTTAGTCACGTTCTATTCAATCCAGCTACCTGACTTATTCCAGGAAACTGGCTGGAATTTTTTTGCTGCGTACCATACCAATGCCTGCATAAAAATCTAGGCCCATATCTCTACAGGTCCGTTCATAAGTGGTTATGTCGTATGTCAAACTAGCCTTGCATAATGCTCCTAAATTCCTATTTATGAGGTTTACCTTTCACACCTTGTTTCAAATTGCTGCACATTTGAAATGTATCCTCTGCTCATCAACTACATGCACATCTTCAGGTAGGATGTTGTGTGTTTTCTTCTGAAATGTTCAAATAATGCATGTCCTTTAAAAAGTTTGTCATCGTCAAGATCTCCATGGAACACTTCTATCTGGTGTAGTAAAAAGTAATCCATTATTTTTGCATGACATTGAAGACTTGACTTACCATAGTTAGAATGATCCGATTTAGGTCACATATGCGCCGTTTTGTTCGATAACGTGTTGCCATTTGGAAGGTAATATCATGATGCCTCTCTCATAGAAGCCCTTGTCCCTATTGGCAAAAAATTGAGACAGTCGATTTTCACAAGCCTCTCTTGAAGCGAATTTTTCACCAGCAAACGTGTTCGCCATGGACAGGAACAGATGGTAATCACTCGGTGCCAGGCCGGACTATAAGGTGGATGCATAAGAACCTCCCAACCAAGCTCTCGGAGCTTCTGGCGAGTCACTATCGATCTGGCGTTGTCCTGGTGGAACACAATGCCTCTCCTATTGGCCAAAGCTGGGCGCTTCTGGGCGATTGCTGCCTTCAGACGGTCCAATTGTTGACAGCATAGTTCCGAGTTAAGGGTTTGGCTGTAGGGGAGCAGCTCATAGTAGATAATTCCCTGCCAATCCCACCAAACACACAGCAAAACCTTCCTGGCCGTCAATCCTGGCTTGGGCACCGTTTGCGCCGGCGCACCGCGCTTCGACCACGACCGTTTTCGCGTGACGTTGTCGTAAGTGATCCACTTTTCATCACCAGTCACCAACCGCTTCAGAAATGGGTCGCTTTTGTTGCGATTCAGCAGCGATTCGCAGATGGAAATTCGGTCCATGAGGTTTTTTTGCGTTAACTCGTGTGGCACCCATACATCAAGCTTCTTTGTGTATCCAGCCTTATGCAAATGGTTCCACACGGTTTTTTGTGCAATGTTTAGCTCTTGGGCAATCGAAACAGTGCTTACATGACGGTCGGACGCGACAATGTCCATGATTTTATCGACATTTTCGACACGTGGCCTTCCAGTGCGTGGTACATCTTTGACGTCAAAATTACCGGCACGGAATCGACGAAACCAAAAATTGCACGTGATTGGCTGTTACAGTATCAGGACCATAAACACTATTCACATTTGCAGCCGCCTGGCTTGCGTTTTCGCCTTTATCGAAGAAAAACTGTAAAATATAGCGTATTTTCTCTTTGCTAGTGTCCATTTTGACGCGCGCTCACACAACACTGAGTCAACTCATCACAACTATCTGAACAGTGTTTGTAGTACGCAATCTCATCGTTTGAACGCCATCTCGTTGAACCCGATCGGACTTATACAACGCGAGATACAGATCACTGAAGCCATCTATTGGCAAAATAATGGATTACTTTTTACTACACCAGATATTATACTCATTTCAGTTCATCTGAACGGATCGCATTACTTTATTTTAGTTCCGGCTATTTAGAATCGTTCGAACACTTAAGAATCAATGTAGTAAACAATATTTTCGTTAAAATGCATTCTTAGTACTTAAATTTTATGATTCATTGTTGTGTTTTCATCATAAATGACTATTTACTTTCTTTATAACAATATAAAGTTTAAAAAATATTAAAAGTATAACAATAAGAAATATTTAAATTCATAATTAACAATAATATATTCACTTTCTAAACAATCTAATTAGAGAAACGTATTATTTTGTGTTAACTTAAAAAGTCAGCGTTCGTGCTTGAGTGATTTAATGTTTAATTCTTAAATATCGTAAGATATTAGCAAATATTACTGATACTATTAATCTATATCAGCAAAGGATTGCATCTCAAAGGTCAGGAAGGTGTCTTTAAGGAACGATTTGTGTACCAAGTAAAGTTTTCGTTTCGAAGTTATGTGAAAATGACGACCTTGCAAATTATATATTTCATAATAACTGCAAATGCTATAATATCGATCCCATTAATAAATTAATTGATATTTTAACCCTCCATCTTTCTCTGTGATTATCACATTAATCTACATCATGAGCTCAACGTGTTGTAAGTAATTATGTTAGATCGCTTAAAACAACCTTTTAATTTAATTTTACGTTTATTTTAATTATATTTTACATTAACTGGTGTTAAACTAAATTTGGTTTATTTAGTTTTGATATATTCAATTCAGATTACATTGGGTACAATGCTTTGCAAGGAGGAACCGAAGTGAATATAATGGAGCAGCTCCATCTCGATTAAGTTTCTATAGTTTGCAATGCGAAAGCATATACGAAGTTCCTCATATCTATTACGCCTCAAGATATCTGCAACGGATAGGATTCTACGCTCACTCACCCAATACATTTTAATAATAGCATTTTCACGGTTTCTGTAAAAGGAAATATAAGATTAGTAATGAATTGCTTGCTCTATTTCATTACATGTTCTATTCAGTAAAATTCTATTATTATCGAGAGTATTACTATCAATAATTTGAAATAGAGAAGTGTGCTATTTCAGATGCAGGTAACGTATCCAACCGTGCTGTTTTTGGAGGCTGATTTCAACTTCCTTAAAATTTCAAGTTTCTTCCTTGTTAATCGATGTAGGATCTTTGAGTCGAGCTTCCCAAAAATTCAAAATCAAACATTTTATTTAGCATCACGTGTCGTACACACATGTATCAAACAAAAATCAATATTTCACGGCCCGATGTAAGAAACAATTTATTATATAACTCTCGTATTAAATACACATTCTAAATAACACAACTTTCCGACTTCGATTGTAGCCATTATCAAGTGTACTGTTAACTATGTTTTCTTTTTATTGTTCTTTTTTTAAATTTGAATTCTTGTTGTTGCCAGACCATATTTGTTTGTTGAGAACGGTTTTTTTAATTCTATACATAATGATGACGTTTCTAATATTCTTGGTTTAAACTTTCGGATTGTAGCAAATGCGATACCGTTCTCTAATCAACCTTTCTGCTTCGCTCTTAGATCCTCTAAGAAACCTAAAGCTTCTATTGTCTATATGATGAGATGTTTTTGAATTATCTGAGTAGCAATTGCTGATTTAATTTCTTTATTTTTAATATACCTTAAGTGCTCTGAGAATCTTTTTTTTTTATATGTCTTTTGGTCTGGACTATGTACGTATGTTTTTTGGAAGGAACATATGATTTCGTAAATTCCTGAATTGCCTTCGCAGCACACGATACTGTGCCAAGCACGATCGATATCGACCTGATATTATGTACTGCTAGAGTAAGCAATAGATCTGTAAAGTAGTTTTGGAACCCAGACAGTGCCACCCCTAATTTCTTGTCTCGTTTTATTGTTACTTGAACGTTATATTCTTAGAATACTTTTTCTAATTTTACGTGTAACTTTCGGTATATTTGAATTGATGTCCCTGCTTTCATATTTTTCTGATCTTGTTACTTTTCTCTTTTCAGCTTTTCTAGTCCCATCATTATGATTTGTTTACTATAACAGCATTAAAAATTTTATAGTTAAAATTGAGTAACATCAAGTGTTTTTTTAGATTCGGACTTGAAAGCACGCACAATAAAATTACATAGTATTTACTGTGATTATTACACAACTTGGCTTTGCAACAGCCTAAATAGCATGACTGTTCCAGTTAGTGAAAATTGTGTAGCTCAAGAGATGGCGCATGACGTTGCAACTGATAGTTATTAGTTTCCGTGTTAATCATTATATTTTTAAAATGTAATATCAAATTTGTAATAGTACAGTAGGTTTGTTACCTGTATCAGCTAAACAAATTATAGGCGACAATATTTTATAATTAATATTTGTTTTATATGTTATTTTAAGTGAAAAGTAAACACTTGTACGAATCGTGGTAGTTTCGGGTCAAATCTTCACGGAACCATCAACAACTGCTACTGGCGATTGAGCAGTGGACACGTGACTTAAATATGGCGTCCGAACAGGGACCCGAGGGAGCAGCCTCCTTCCCCCAGGGAGCAACACAATACGTCGGCCTTGGTAAAAGGGAAGAAGACAAGGTGAAGAAGGAGCCCATGGTCAAGGTAGAAGAAAAATAAAAGTTGGGCACAGGACTCACCAGAAAACGTCGAGGAGAAGAGACGGCAGATAATTAGGATGAGTCTTTATGAAACGATAGGACTTGGAGAACTAGATATGCGATGGAAATTAACTGATCAAGATAAGATCCCAGTATGCTGAGAGTTCGTACGACATGATAAAAGATGTATTCAGTGAAGGACCTGGAATGAATGGTATCACGTCATTTGTGAGCCACAATACAAATTAAAATGGGGTTACTTACATTATGCACAGCAGGTGCTGACTAATCCACTCATGCTGTGGAAGTGCTACCGGTGCGAGGAGAAAATGGGGTCGCAAAATATTCGAAAAGGAAAAGTCTCCGTCACGGCTGAAAAAAATGATTATCTCAAGGAAGAAAACGGGAAGCGAGACCTACGGAACCATAAAAGGTACTACGGAAAAAGCGAAAGCTGAAAAGGTGACCCAGGATGTCAAGAAGGAACCAAACAGGACACCTGAGGATTTAGTATGTAAGATATGTATGAGAGCATACACGATACCAGAAGACGTAAATAAGGATGTGGTAAACCAGTGACAGTGCAGCAAGTGTACCGAGGCAGCAGGCAAGAAGTTAGGTGATATAAATATAGAATCTGAAGAAGTGGTGGGTGTCAGCAACTGTGACAAACTCACTTGCTAAGGATGATGCAGCAGGTAGTCGGCAAGGTCAATGGGAACACGAGTAGAATGGAGAAAAGAACGAAAGAAATGCAACTGAATTCCTGCAAAATCAAGGAAAGAATGAAAGAAAAATGCAGTTAAATACTTGCGAAATAAAAAATTCAGTTAAATACTGGTAAAATAAAAAATGCAGGTAAATGCTCGAAGAATGGGAGAAAAATAAAAGCTAAAATACAGTTAAATATCTGTAGGAGAAAATAAAATAAAGAGATGCGATTAAACGCTTGTAAAGTAAAATAAACACTTGAGCAAATTAATTTATATCTCACTTCAGTAAGGACTGAAGTGCAAGAGGTTATTCCTCTAGTAAAACATGATGTAAAAACAATCGTACAATGACAGAAGGTAGTTAAAGATAAGATGAAAGCCTTGGAAGAGAAACAAAATCAGATGAAAGTAGTGAAAAAACAGGTCCACATGGAGATGGAACGGAGAATCAATGAAAACATTGAGGCAAAAAAACTTAGTAATGAAACATTGGAGCAGAAAATGAAAGAGGAGTGCTATGGTCAGCTGACCCTAAAAACAGAAAACCAAAGGAAATAATTTCAGGATAAAGAAGATTCTAAATGAAATTAAGCAAGAAATAGCTTAACTGAATTATGTCCCTTCGGGAAGCCACAATGAACTAGAGCGGCGAGTAGCTGTTTTAGAGAATAAAATTACTACAATGCCAATACCTGGGAGCAGTATTTTGGAGGAAATGATAGCATCGGGAAAAGATACAGTGCTAGGTAAAGCCAGGGAATAAGCCATAAAAGTGACTAGAAACAATAAAGCAACCAATGGAAAAAGAATTCAAATCAGTATATCTTTAAAAAATGTACTTGTGCTCATGCTACAAAAAAAACGAGGTCTGCATCAGCGTAAAAAAAAATGTTGCAAGAAAATTGAAAAGGGTAGTCAAAGTAAGAGTGGTTACTCGGGGTATAGCAGTACTGGTGAGGATGATACAGAGGAGGAGTGCAAACACAGGCGGAGGAAAACGCTAAAAGAAACCAGAGATACCCCGAGATGCATAGGTGTAGTGACAACTTTTTCTCTCAGTGCCGCCTGTCAGAGTTAAAATCATTCACCACATATGCGGCGAATCGTAACCATATGTCGGCAAAAGCTTCCATTAGGCAATTTGAATGTGAGACCTCCATAGTTGGTAATCCAAGTTTGCAGTTGCTGTACATTCTGCCTTTTGTTCTTAAGGGACCAGCCCTCACTTGGTTTACATCTAATCAAAATAAATCTTGAAGTTACAAAAGTATCCGGAAAATGTTCCTAAAATAATATCACTCAAAAAAGTAACCACTGCAAAGGAGGCTTGGCTTAAATCAGTGCCATTTAACCCGCGAAGTGATGGTAGTCTTAAAATTGTTGTTCTCACACGATACAATGCTATTAGGAACCTGGATGCACAAACATCGGAAACGCAGATTTGTAATAATATAGTAACCTTGTCGCCTGTATCAGCTAGATGAATCTTTGTTATAGTATCGAAAATTAAACATCCTAAAGTGCTAAAGGTAGTTAAAAAAACTGGAAGCAACTCATGATGAGTACAATGAGAAAATAGCTTCAGATCCGAGGAAGCCGTACAATAAACCTAAGAGAGAGAGTCTCAGGGGAGAATGCAAGTCAATGAAGTAACTAAGTTTCCTTCTACAGGAAATAAATATACCTCACGAGACTCGGAGGGCCAGGAGCAAAATCCTAGCAGAGAAAGGAGAGAATACAATCGTCGATACCGAGGGAAACACTACCAAGATAAAAGGAATAACAAAAAAAAAAACGTCGCAGCTATTCAAACAAGGAAACAATGCTCAAGAGCAAGAAACAAACTAACACTAAGGCCCATTATGACGAAAGGAATACTCTACAAAGAGGAAAAAAATAGTTATCGCCCCGATCCTGGGGGGTCTTGAAAGCAGTAATGGTTTGTTAAGACCTAAACAGGACGTAAAGATATGCTAACTAGCAAGGACCTGGATATTAGGTAGAAAACAACGGGAAATAAAAAGATGTACAGGAGCTTGTGCGCATGGTAGCGAGTGGTCAGGAAAATATTAACTACGTTTTGTACTGTTACACTCACCCAGTGAGGGTAGCACTGCAAGGAATTTTAAAGAAAAAAAAAAAACAGGAGTACCAGGTGCGTAAATATGAAACCGGAATTTATGTACAGAAAAGACACAGTGATTGGATAACAATGTTAAGAACTATTTTAATTGAATTATTGGCCATCGCTAGCGATACATTTCTGCCATCGTTCCAGTAATCTGTGGATGCCAGACAAAAAAAAACTGTTCCTCTTGTGCTGCAAACCAGTCATCAAGCCATTTTCGTAAGATGTGAAGCGCTGGTCAGTAAGTGATGGATGCAAATAAGTGAAAATCGGAATGCGCCAAGTCTGGTGAGTAAGACGCATGCGGAAGGATTTCCCAGCCAAACGTCGCAATAGTTTCCTTGACTGGTTTTGCTGTGTGGGAGGGTGCATTATCGTGAAACACAATCACTTTATGTTGTCTTTGGTCATATTCTAGTAATTCTGCACGCAAAGCTTGATGCAAATCGATCATTTGTTGTCGGTAACGTTGGGTATTAACGGTTTCACCAGGTTTCAGCAGTTCATAATAGATCTACTCCCTTCTGATCCCAAACACAAAGCATTGTCTTCCGTCCATAACGATTTGGTCTTGCAGTCGATGTCGCCGGTTCTCCTGGAGTTACCCCATGATCTTTTACGCTTAGGCTTCTCGAAATAGATCCACGTTTCGTCACCAGTCACAGTTCGATGGAGAAATGATATCCTTTTGTACCTGGCGAGCAGAATTTCGGAAGTGGTTTCTCGGTTTTTCTGCTGTCGTTCAGTCAATGCATGTGGAACCCATTTCCCCACCTTCAGAATTTTGCCCATGGTTTTTAAACGTATGGAAACTGCTTCTCGTGTCACATTTAATTGATCCGCGTGTTGTTGTTGCGTTTGGGCGTCATCCTCATCCAACAAAGCTTGCAATTCGCTGTCTGCAAACTTTTTCGTTGGCCTTCTACGTTCTTAGTTTCTCACGTCAAAATCGCCACTTTTAAATTTTGTAAACCACGCATAGCACTGTGACTTACCAAGAGCATGATCACTGTAAGTTTCGACAAGCATGCAATGCTATTCTGCAGCATTTTTCTTCAAATGGTAACAAAAAATAAATGCTGTCCGCACATCGTAGTTTGTAGGTACAAATTGCGCCATGTTTAGCGCTATTAAACACTACACTATGACATGAAACTTGTCTGGTTGTGAGTTGCAAATCGTTATCAGCAGTCAAAACAAGCAAGTGGCGCCAAGGATGCAGTTTTACGGTAACCACAGTGACAGCTAACGCCGTCTATGCACCAATTCCGGTCTCATATTTACACACCTGGTATATCAAAGGCCTGCATGAAAAAGTGAACATAACCGAAAAAAAAGTTTTCCGATATAAAGGACAACGAGCCAGTGAAGCCGGCTTTTAACGACACAGAGGCGATGGATATACAGAAATAAACGGTACAAGGTGTAATAAATTTTATGTGGCCCATAAAAAGGCCAGGTCTAGAAGCTGATGCCTATTACTAAATGTTCGTTGTGTGGGACCGCGTCAAAAGTATTTAGAGAGGCCAAGAATCCGTTAGAAGGTGTAGCCAGGAATAACTGAGGACTCGCGATGTTGCCTCCCCCTCCCCAGCAAAAAAAAAAGCAGAAGATAAACCCATTTGAAGAAATAACCTGCACTAGCAATTCAAAAGTAATGCGCCTAATAAAAAGCTCACCCAAAAGATGAAGTTGTACAGTAATGACAGTCTCCTAAAAAACATCAAAGAGCCCCTACGTGGACAGTGCTGTTACCACGAACCATGAAAGTGTGGTGTAAAATAAAAACGACCCAAGGATTCGAAGCCTATCCGGACGCCATATGCAACGGCCTGCCTTGCACAACTGTTGCCGTCAGTGTTAATTGTGTAGCTCAAGAGATGGCGCATGACGTTGCAACTGATAGTAATTAGATTCCGTGTTAATCATTATATTTTAAAGATGTAATATAAATTTTATAATAGCATAACAGCTTTGTTATCTGTATCACCTAAACAAATTATAGGCGACAATATTTTATAGTTAATATTTGTTTTATGTTATTTCAAGTGAAAAGTAAACACTTGTAGAAAGTTATTGTGCATGCCTGAATATACCGGCTGGGGTAGTCTTGTAATTTAAATCGTAACGTAAGCACTAAATGAATCGTATATTGTTGGTCGTTTTGAATGGATGATCCTCCCCTCCTCCCCTGAATGGATGTATTGGCGGAAAGATAAATTAAGTTAGCTATAAATCTTTACACTGTAGCAAATATATCTCTCCTTTTTTCACGAGACATTCCTCGTAGCAAAATCAAAAACGTGTGAATGATTAACCTCCTTCGCAGTAAAACCCTAGCTATAGATAGCACTCGGAAAGCCAGAAACACCAACTGCCTTCGTAGCTAAGTGGGAAAAGCGTCTGACCAGTGTGCTTGTGGACCCTGGATTGAAACCCGAACACTTCAACTTTTTTTTTTTTTATTTTTAATTTTAAAGGAATATTACCTTTTATTCTTTCTACTTTAAAATATGCTCTGCTTGAATGAAATACGTTGGACACGCAATTTGAAATTTTACAGAAAGTAAAACGTTCAACCGAAAACTGGCTGAATGTAGGTTGATCCAAAAAATGGAGGCAGCTCAGCTGCTTCCATTTTTTGGATGAACCTTCTGTCTCCTAGTTTTACAGTGTAGGCAAAGTTCTTTATAATGACATTCAAGGTAAAATACTGCTAATAAACAACCTAAGGTAAAAGTGCCATGTCATCGAAGTTCAAAATTGTCTATTATTAAGAAGTATAAAGAAAGGACGACGATTTGACCTTGGTCCTATTTTAGCCCGGGAGTACACAGTCCCACTGTTGTAGGAAAGTTGTGCTGGTATCTGTATGAAGTTGATGTGGGTACTGTGTGACGTTTCTACGTTCCCAATATGGCATCAACATTTCCTAATATATGGTATGGGTATATAGTTGCACTTTCAGAAGAAAGTTGCAGTCTTTCAAGGATAGTGCATCAGCGTAAAATCAAAGGACCTACCATGAGCAAGTCTGGTGTGTGTTATTCAACAGCACATAAATGGGTTTCCTCTGGAAGCGCTTTGTCGAAGAAATAAAAAATACGGAGACAGCGGGTACAGCCGTGATAGTGCAATATGAAAGGGGATTCAGCATCGATACCTACGCATGTACGTATAAAAACAAAACTTTATAAATGTTGAGTTTATTAACAACGTATCCGCCTATCACTTAAATCAGGATTTTCGAAATGTATAAAAGTAAATTGTAGCATATAAATTCAAGTAATCTGACCTTTCCTACACTGTCAAAAATTTTAGTAACATTCCTTGGTATTATATCCAGTAAATGTTTCATATTCAAGAATGTTTCGGAGTAACCCTCGGATTACTGCGATTAGATTCGTATTTTGTATTAATTTGGTATTTATTTAGTTCACGGCACTTGAGATTTTTAAGTGTTAAATTGTAGAATGGCCAAGAGTCGGTTTGAAGTTTGCACTCTGGGTCAGGAATGACAGCAGCATTTGAAGTTCGAGCGTTGGCACAATATATTTGCATTCTATTTGTTATAAACGTGAAATCCAGTTGTTAGAATATTAATAGCTACCAATTAAACAATACAAATGTACAATCTCCAGTTGATCCGCCGTTCAACACCTGTCTAAAGGTCTAACAAAGTAAAGCGTGAGATCGTTATATATTATTAATCATATATAATTATTAATAATATTATTAATATATAATTAATAATACAAATATTGATAATAAGTACTGTAAAAGCATGTCGTTCCTCGCCAGCATGAGTTAAACTACAAAACCTAAACGTAATAACAGGTTTGCTAAATATAAACTAAATGTGGAACACATTAAAACATTAAGATTAATCGTTTGCTTTAAAGACAGGCGTATTGAATATGTGTTGCATATAAGTCGGTTAACAATTCGAACAGACAGTAAACCAATGCTGGCCGAAAAATTAACAGCCAAAATATTCCAAACAGTAGACAACAAATCATTAGCACTCGGAGATTTTATTTCTATTAATTACTTTAGAAACCTAAACGCAAAAAATGATACTTGCATCATTTTGACCCATCTAAATTATAACGAAATTTAACTGGATGATGGATACAACTAGAACACTTCTAGATATCACAGTTGCAGATGACATTAACTTTGTTCAAACAAGTCATGCTACTGTACCAATGAGAAAATGTGATCATAATTTATTATTTGTCTAACTAGATTAGTTGACAAACTCTTTATTGAGCTACTAAGTACCATAAATCTATATAGAATCAAGAAAAGCATTTTTGAGGATTTTGCTGTCATTGACTGTAAGGTCCCTTCAATACGAGCTGGGAAAACACGGCGGATTTCCCGTGAGGAAACCGTGCCTCCTAACAAAACCCATTCTTTTAAATGTTCTGCAATACTTCTTACCACGCGGTTTGACACGTACATTTAAAAGCATGGAGTTTGTTACAATGGGCGGTTTTCTCGTGATAATACCGCCGCGGTTTGCCGCTTGTGGAGAAGGGGTCTAAGGGAATAAGTAGAAATAATTATAGTTCTTATAATTTTCGTTTAAGAACGCCTTGCTCTTATTTTCTACAACTGTTTGATTAACTTCAGTTTACTTAATTTTGCATCAAAGCCTTTTTAATATAAATAATGAGAACTAGCGAATATATCTGATACTATGTTCTCTGGAACTAAATTCGTAAAACCAATAGTCGGGAAACCAGATTCTATCCGTGGTGAAGCAAATTTTTCATCTCTCCTTCCTCGGCTGTGAAAACCATTTACCAACCCACTCTAACTTGTGTAAAGACTTTACTTCGCATCAAAAATTGCTACGCTAAACACCGTGTAGTTAGGCCATCCAAATTATATCATGTAAATATTGTCTGGTAAAGAGAACCCTGGGTCCATTAAGTTGTCTCCCCCACCATACCAAATTGTAGAAATAAATAGCCTACCGTTTTGCACCCAAGTTTCGCGTTTTGCACCGCAATAGTTAAAAAGT